>CM047909.1:25251545-25271225 GCA_026229545.1 Pistacia atlantica | reverse complement strand
AACACAATAATGTAATTAGAGAAATCATGGGTAATTGATTTGCCAGGATTGTAGCCTTGATTTGGTAAAGAAGATTGTTTGTAATCAAGCCGTAATTCTAGCAACATTCCATATTTCATCAAATTTCATTCTTTGCTTTTCTCTCTGGAATTCTAACAAGGAGATTTTTGGTCTCTTTAATTTGTTTTAAAAAGTATTTTAAAGTAGGTATCCCAAAGAAAAAGCAAAGTTGTATGTGCTAGTTTCTTTTGAAGTGGAAAGACTACAGATTCTTTGTTTTCCTTCATTGCATTTATATTTGCATCGGAGTTTCTTCCTACTGAAGTAAGCTAGTTGCCTCCGTTTATTAAGGTTACTTCAAATTTAACTGCATGTGGAATTCTCAGAAGAAGAATTAATGAATCTGATGATGGAAGGTGAAGGTTTTAGCAGCAGCAAGAAGAGAGGAGTTCCCAATTATGACTATGGTTTCACTCATACTCTCTTTTCTTGGTCTCTTGATGACATTTCTAATAAAAATCTTTTCAGTCATAAGGTTTGCTTTCCTTTTTCTTCCTTCATTTTCTTAAACAAGTCATATTTTATATTTACCCTGTAGATTCTAAGGGTAAGCCAGTTAAAAATTTGTCATTTTATTTATTTAAATGCTAATATGTGTATGTAACTTTTTGTTTGATGAAAATGGAAAATGGGTTATCTAGTTATTGTTTAATGTTTATATTTGTTTGGTATTTTAATTGTTATGTTCAGTTTCTGGGTTTCCCTTTTAATTATCTGTAATTTTCAGTTGTCTATGAAAATGGACTAGCATTTGTGACACTTGTAATTAATGAGTGTAGCTATATATATTGTTAGTGAAGTTATTAACTGCTAGCATCGGTTAAAATTCCTTACCTGTTGCCTAGATTTTTTGGCGTTAAGAGACAACTTAACATGCCGTCAAATGGAGTAGCTAGAGAGGGTAATACTGGTTTGCTTATTTCAATTTTGGAAGAGGTTGAAGAAAATTACCTGTTACCAAAGTTTCTATAGGAAAAAAAATCAACCAATGAAGCTAATTATTTTCTTATTAGCATTTTATTGTAAACGGAAAAAAAAGGGATCAATTGGATAGAATTGAAGATGACAAAATTATATATGTAAGCATGTCTTATGTGTTTAATTAAGGTTTGTAACTATGGCTTGTGCTTGTGTTTCCTAGCTTAAAGCAGAAGCTATAATAGTTGGTTAATAAGTCATCACTTATATTTATTTACCTTAATTGACAAAGCTTTTAGTTTTAACCCTGTCTAATCTTTTGGGTTATTCCTCAATTAGCAGGGCACTGCAAGTTTACAATAGAAGTATTTTTAGGTCTTTTCCATCTTATTTTCAATTGATGGTCTGATTCTCATTGAACTAACCAAATTTCAGATGAAGCTTCTCTTTACCTTCAAGTGCTTTCATCTTATAATCAAGTCCATATTGACTGAAAATAGTTTATTTGATATTCTATTGCTAAATTGAGTAATTGTTTTGTTTCTTTTAGGTGAAAAAAATTCCTGAATCATTTGAGTCAGTCAAACAGTATTTTGGGTCATTTGTTTATCCTTTGTTGGAAGAAACACGAGCACAACTGTTTTCCAAGAATGGAGACTATTTCAGGAGCACCTTATGCTGAAGTGGTCGCTTTTGATGAGTCCAAGCCACATGGAAGCAGAGATATATGACGTTAAGGTTGATTACTGGAGGAACAGATTCAGTAACAGTGGTAAAGAGCCTTATAAAACTTTGCCGGGGGATATTTTGGTTTTGGCTGATGCGAAACCCGAAACCATTTCTGACTTGGAAAGGGTGGGTAGAATGTGGTCTTTTCTATCAGTCATAAAAATCCCAGAGGATGAAAATGAGAATAAGACTGATAGCACTTCTACCTATTTTAAAGTCAAGGCGTCAAGAAGCATCCAAGTTGATGATCGGCAGAAATCATTGTTTGTAATTTTCTTGGTAAATATAATTCCTAACATAAGAATATGGAAATCATTGCATATGTCTCGAAATTTGCAGATTATCAAGGAAGTTCTATGCACTGATTCTGTGGTAAGTTTCCTAAGGACGATTTACTTTTTTGCTTGCTGACATAAATTAAGGTGTTTTTGATTGAAACTTGCATGTTGAATGACAGTTGGAGGAAACGTGCCAAATCTGTTCTGAGCAGAACGGGGGCATCTGGAATGAGAAATTTGGTCTTATATTGTCATCGACAATGAATGATTTTCAATTGAAGGCAGTTCTTGCCTGTCTTGATAGTGTGCATTGTGATCACAAGTCGTCTGTGCAACTGATATGGGGTCCCCCTGGGACAGGCAAAACTAAAGCTGTTAGTATGCTTCTCTTTACATTGTTAAGGACAAAATGCAGAACCCTTACTTGTTCCCCAACAAATGTTGCAATTATGGAAGTGGCCTCCCGTGTTCTAAAGCAGCTGAAAGAAACAATTAAAACGGATGACTATGGGAGAGGCACTCTGTTGTTTCCTCTTGGAGATATTCTGTTGTTTGGGAGTACAGAGAGACTCAAAGTTGGTGAAGAAATAAAAGAAATATATTTGGATTACCGTGTTAAAAGACTTTCAGAGTGTTTTGGTATGCAAACTGGTTGGAGGCATTGCTTTACTTCCACGATCGATTTACTTGAAGATTGTGTTTCTCAGTATCACATTTTCTTGGAAAATGAACTGATAAAGAAACGAGAAAACAGTAGTGAAGATGAAATCAAAGAGGCGTCTAAAGAGCAGTTCAAGTCATTTCTTGAATATGTGAGAGGGAGATTTAAGTCTACTGTCACTCCTCTTAGGAATTGTCTATTTATCCTCTGTACTCATATACCCAAAAGTTTCATTTTGGAAAATAATTTTCAAAACATGGTAGCTCTGATCACTTTACTTGATTCTCTTGAAACTTTATTGTTTCAAGACAGTGTAGTTTCTGAGGAGCTAGAAGAGCTTTTTTCACATTCAGTAGCTGAAGATTGTTCTTCTTCATCTGGGCATAAAAACTACTTGTTGCAGAAGAGGAGGGGTGAATGTCACACTGTTTTAAGAATTCTTCAGGATTCCTTTAGCAAACTTGAGCTTCCAAGTGCTATGAGCGTAGACTCATTAAAAAATTTCTGTTTTAAAACAGCTTCAGTAATATTCTGCACTGCTTCTAGTTCATTTAAGCTGCATTCAGTGGCCATGGAACCACTGAACATTCTGGTTGTTGATGAAGCAGCACAACTAAAAGAAAGTGAGTTGACAATACCGCTGCAACTCCCGGGATTAAAACATACTATTCTCATTGGGGATGAGTGCCAGTTGCCAGCAATGGTTGAAAGCAATGTATGTTGATGTTGTTTCAACAATTCTAGTGATTTCTATGTTTTTGGCATTTGCTTCTTTTTCAGTTTTCCCTAATTTGTTTGTCTTTGTTTTCAGGTTTCTGATGAAGCTGGTTTCGGGAGAAGTTTATTTGAGAGGTTGAGCTCATTGGGTCACTCTAAACACCTGCTCAATATACAGTATCGAATGCACCCCTCAATCAGCTACTTCCCAAATTCATATTTCTATAACAACCAGATTTTAGACTCCCCGGTTGTTAAAAGGAAAAAGCTATGAAAAAGTCTTTTTGTCAGGATCACCAATGTTTGGTTCATATTCTTTCATCAATATATTAGATGGGAGAGAAGAGTTAATCAGCCATAGCCGGAGAAATATGGTTGAGGTGGCAGTTGTGGTGAAAATATTGCGGGACCTGTACAAAGGTATGTGTTTTTGGAGTCTGACATTTATATTACATCTAAAAATTAATTGATTTTCATTTTGTCATCTCATAGCTTACGCGGTAGCACGTGATTCATTTAATTTCTAATGTTTCCCTTTGAGAAACGCAATACCGGTTTCATATTGTCTACATTTTATGGACTTATGATTGTGTTGCTCAGCAACTGTTATCCTGTAATTAATTCAATTCTGCAAATGGAAATCAAAAAGTGCTGATTTCCCGTCAATGGCTAATGTGGTAAATGCTGTCCTATTCTTTTCAACTTATTACCTAATTTCTCATGCATGTACTAATTTGTATTATATATTGCTTGTTAAAATATGATTGATAAAAAAGAGTTTTAAAAACTTAAATAATGAATCATCCATAAATGAAATGAAGTGTTTCAAATTGACCAAATGCCAATACTCTTTCTATTGAATCTCCGTTTTTATATCCATGGTTATTCATAATATACAGATTGGAATGGCTCAAAACAGAAGCTGAGCATTGGCATAGTCTCACCTTACAGTGCTCAAGTAGTAGCAATTCAAGAAAAACTTGGAGGCAAGTATAAGAGCAGTGACGGCTTTACTGTCAAAGTGAAGTCAATTGATGGGTTTCAAGGAGGAGAGGAGGACCTTATTATAATTTCCACTGTGAGAAGTAACAAAAGTGGATCCATTGGATTCTTGTCCAAGCCACAGAGAATCAATGTCGCACTTACAAGGGCTAGGTATATATGTAAATGTTGTTCATTGCATTTAGTTCGTTTTACTAACTATGGTGAATAACTACTGTCCCATGGTGTAGGCACTGTTTATGGATTTTGGGGAACGAGAGAACCTTAACTCATGGTGAATCTGTTTGGGAAATCTTAATCCGTGATGCGAAGGACCGGCATTGTTTCTTTAACGCTGATGAAGATAAGGATATGGCCAAAGCTATATTAGAAGCCAAAGAAAAGCTTGATGAGTTGGATGAATTTGCTGAATGC
Source organism: Pistacia atlantica (assembly GCA_026229545.1). NCBI lineage: Eukaryota > Viridiplantae > Streptophyta > Magnoliopsida > Sapindales > Anacardiaceae > Pistacia > Pistacia atlantica. The sequence goes on along the minus strand of CM047909.1, from coordinate 25,266,446 downwards.
TGATAGTATACTTTTCAGAAATCAAAAGTGGAAGGTATATGGTTTCCATAGGTTTACTTGCTTTGCCAATCAAATTTTCCTACAATGGTTAGTGCTGATATTTGTCAGTGATCATTTTCTTACTTATTTCTCAGGTTGTTTTTAGTGATAGCTTCTTAAAATCTTTCAAAAAACTGACATCAGACCGCAATAGGAAAGTCAGTTATCAACCTTCTACTGAAACTTTCAAGTGGCTGGCGACCCAAGGGGAGGAACATAGAATCTGTTTGTGAAAGATCTTTGCATATTATTAAGCAATTCAAAGTTCAAGGTCTTTATACAATTTGCACAATTGACATAGTAAAAGAATCGAATTACACCCAAGCTCTGAAAGTGTGGGATATATTGCCTTTGGAAGATGTTCCAAATTTGGTAAAACGTATGGATGATATATTTGTTAGGTACACTGATGATTACATAAACCATTGCAAAGAGAAGTATATTGAAGGGTATGTCTACTTTTTTCAATTCTGTTGAAGAAATATATTTATTTCCTCTTTTATTGACTTTAGCTTTATTTATTATTTTGTTTTTGACTAGGAATTTAGAAGTTCCCAAGACTTGGGCAGCCTCTTCAGAAATTGTTCGTTTCAAGAATCTTGCTGACAATAAGAGTGGAAGTGACTAAGTGAAGTTGTTTCAGACAGTAGGAGTTATGTTGAGAATTCAAAGGTGATTGATAGTTTGTTGCTGATGAAATTCTACTCTTTATCATCAAGTGTCGTGAACCATCTGCTTTCCGACCGTGATGGTAGAGAATTGGATCTTCCATTTGATGTAACAGACGAACAGTTGGAGATGATTCTGTAAGATTAATCACATAAATTTATTCATGCAAGCTCAATCATTGAATCACAATATATATATATACTTTCAAATCAATGATGACCTAGGATACACAATAGTTTACAAAATACTGAATAATTGAATTAGGGATATAACAAACCTGATTGTGCCATAATTCGATGCAGAAAGCCTTTTTTGAAATCAGGAATTAATCGATTGTCTACTTGTCTTCCTTTTCGGTAATGCACACAATGATGATATTTTTTAATGGGGTTAATATGTTGTATGTTTGGAAAGGGGACATAGCCTTTTTAATAATAATTTATTGGACACCCTTCCATTATAGACTCAATAAATTCTGTAGCTCACACTTACATCGTCATAACCCAGATTAATAAAATATGAAGTGAATAAGGGCTTTCTAAAAATGATCACAAAGCCCTTTAGAAAATCTCATTGAACTATATATATGTATATATATTTACCTAATTTTATTAAAATTAAAACATATTTAATGTTAGCCCACATTTGGGAAATTTCCAACATTCTCTCACTTGGGCAACATTTTTTAATTTAAGAAATTCCATATTGGTTAATTATTTTTATTTTAATTTAAGAAAAGAAAACATTTTTTTTTACCCCTAAGGTGCATAAACATTTGATTTTGGAAGCTTCTACAGTTTTAAGAAAACAACATAGTCCATAAATAACACTTCAACCAATAATCCTATCAATATGATTATCAATAATGAACCAAAGTAATCTATATATCTTAAATTCGATATAAAATCAATCCATAATTATAATTACTAATAACCAAATCACATGAATTAGTATTATGGGAGTGTGGCAGGGATAGCACCCAAAAAAATGATCACGACATGTGCTATTCTCCTATTAGTCCTCATAATGATTTCTTTATAACCTTTATGCTCTAAAGAAAAACTAAAGAAATCCCACAGCTTCCAATGACACCTCACAACTTCCAATAAGCCTCACAGCTTCCAATGAAGTTAATATTTTTCAACCAATTATCTTGAGATATACAAGTATAAAACACACTCATACAACTATCATTATCAAGAAAAACCTTATTCTTAAGACATAATGGTGTATATCAACAATATATATATAAAAATTGATCATGATCAAAACAAATATTAACTCAATTATAAATAGGCTTGTATACGAGCCAAGTTGAGCCGAACACCATGAGGTTTAAGTTCAGTCCGTGTAAAATGGATTGAGCTCAAGTTTGTCGAACTTTAAAAACTAAGGTTTGAGCTCGAGCTCGGAGATGAGCCAAAAGCTCGAGCTTGATTTAGGCTCGGCTGTTTTCCATTCTAGCCTAATTGAACTCAAGCTTCAAGCTCAATTATTCTAGTACAACTTCATATGTAAATTTTATTTGATTTAGTAAAAGAAATATAATACCAAATACATATGAAGCAGTTCATTCACATTAACATTTAATATCAAATTTCCACAATGTAGTACACAAAAAGAGCTCCAAATTTGCGAAATGCATGATCAAATTTAAAATCAAATTACAGAGCTTAAATGCAAATGCATCATCAAACTAAACTAAACAATGTTAATCAAGTACTAAGCACTATAAACAAGCTCAAAATTGCTCCCAGTAGCCCTCTCATATAAAATATACACAAGTAACACAACCATAAGGCTTGCTCACAAAAGAAACCTCCTGCATCATGTAAAACTTCGGCTTTATTCCCATCCATGTTTATATCAAAATCAAACAACCCACAAAAACATACAACAATCTGCGTAAAAAAACTGCATTACATTAGATAAATCAAAATACAATCTCAACAGAAGATCTGCATCGAACAAATTGCATTACATTAAATAAATGACAAGACAAGCTTCACTATATCACAAAAACATACAACGATCCATGTGGTCAGGGGTTGGTCCTGAATAGACACATTCATCAAATCTCGCAATCACAAAATGGCTAAATTTTGGTTACCAAGGAGAAGAATAATTTCTAGTTCTACTGAAAGATGATGACGATATTGAACGAAATAAAAAGGAATACGAAAACAAAATAATAGTAAACATACAAACACAAATAGTAAAGAGAAAAAGTAATACGCACGATTTACTGTGGTTCACCTAATTAACATATTACCTTCAACATAGTCAATATTATTTCAATACTGCCTCACCTTTCTCGTTTACAATGAATGAATTTGCCTTATTGTTTGCTATTACTATTACAAGAGAAAAATATGTTTATGTATTAGGTTTAAAAGATTAAAACCTAGTATTACAAAAATCTCTATTTTTAAGCCTAAACCCAATAAAAAATTAATAACTTAAAGAAATCTTTCAGCAAGACCCCCAAATGCGTCTATGTGACCCATTAATGCTGAAGAGTTCAACAACTCTAACAGATATATACGAATAATTAAAGAGAAGAATAACAACCATACAGTCATTTCACCGACAGCTACTAGTGAAATCAAAAACATATTTTATAAAATTATAATATAGAAAATAATAAGGAATCTCAATCTCTCTCCATGTTCTATGTTTCACAAAGAACCAGAGGCCAAACCTTATTTCATCCAGCTGTCCCTTCTTTGTCCATGAATCCCCATTAATTAAAAATCAAGATTAGCTGTGTATATTCAGATTGTTTGTGGCATTGCAAGATTCTCTTTCTCAACCATGAATAATATTAGAAAATTAACTGTAAACGTGCAGAGTTGTAGAAATATGCTCACAGAAAACCAAAAAACAAACGAGCGGATTAGATTAGAATGGCACAAAAACAAGCATATGCGGGTGAAACAGGAGAGCTAATCAACAAAAAAAGCAAAATACGATCAGATGCAAACACAAGCAAAAATAGGGCAAATCAAACTAGAACAAAAACACAGATCAAATAAAAAAAACCAAAAACACAAATCAGATCTAAAACAACAAAAAACCAAGCATGTCAAAGCAAGGCACAAACACACTCAATCATGAAAGGATCAGCTGAAATAATTTATTAGAACTTGCTCTGATACCACTTGTTAGAGTTGGTGAACTCTATTCATCGTTAGGATACCCGTTTTTAAAGTGTAGCCGAATATTTTACCAAGTTGATTAATAGTTACCAAGTTAAGCATGAATCAACAACCATAAGCGGTAAACATAAAGTACATAAGCATATACATGGTTTGGCTAAAACCACTCTTAGCCTACATCCATAAGATCTCATCTAGATCGAAGCTAGTCCACTATAACAACAAACATAACAAGATATCACTTAGAGTTGATTTTAGCTACAACAAAGAGAACTCCTTGTTCCATGTTATACTAAACACCACCCTCTGAATCTCTAATGTTTCGTCACTTCTAGGATTCACTTCACACTAGGAACACTCCTAGAGAATGCTTGAGCTCCACCTAAGCTTCACACGCCGAAGCCTCGCTCCAGCATGAACAATGGAACCAAGTTCCATCTGCCATTCAACAAAGATGAAAGATGATGAAGTTTTAGCACCCAAAACATATATAGAATATGTTAAGGAAAACACTCTCTGAAAAGTTCAAAACACAAGCAATATGAATAACCAGGTTAGAGGAAAGACACGCAAGAAGAAGATGATATATTGAAGTTTTCTTGCTCAACAATTTGTGCCAAGTCAGCAAACAAGGGCTCATATATGTTGGTCCAAAAGTGGAAAATGTTCTACCAAACCTTTGGGACCACAACCAAAATAAGAAAAAGCTGATTTTCCTAGACCACTAGAGGATATTATGACACTTATAAGTGGTCCTCATGAGATCAAAAATATAGGAAAAAATATCTTAGTTATTAAAGATAAAAACACAACTTTATGCAAAGTGAGTTAGACATGCGATGTTAGCACAGAAGTAATATGTGCTCACACTCGAAGTAAAATGCGAAATAGAATCAAAATGTTTGACATAAGTGTGCAAGCACACATTCACTATGCACACATGAAATTAAAATGAAAAAGGCATAAGCCTGACATAGTTGTACATGTGGAGGACAAAAAGAATTCTAACTTTTTGTTGGACCACAAACATAACTTTTCTCTTTCTTGTAGGACCACAAACAAAGCCTTTACAACCTTTTAAGACTACATAAGGAAATTGTGATACCTGTAAAGTTAGCTCACACAAGAATATCATAAATCAAAATTAGCTTGATGGACAAGACAATAAAGAGAGAACACCACTTGACAAAATGTGTCAGACAGTAGATGATTACATAGAAGAACAATGTGTGCACATATTTGCGATAAAATGCGAAATGCATAAGTCTGACATAACTTCGCATGCACACAACACTTGTGCACACACAATAACATGGAATGCAAAAAGCCTAAGTCTGACATGACTGTGCACTCACTCAACACCTATGCACACACAATAACATAAGTTTGACAAAAGATTCAACAAGCATTTTGTTGAATGCCCCAAGAGTTAAGGTACTGCCATTTCTTTTTTCACATACGTTGAATGTAGGTAGGGGTGGATCCAACCCCTTTGAGAGTAGGCCCATGCCTACCCTCAGATTTAAAAAAAATTACTAATATATACACCTACTAAAAATTGCTATTAATAGATATATACAAGTCTACCCTCAGATTTTTTGAAAATGAGAACCATTATACATATATCCAAGCTCACAAAAAAACTTGCTATTAATATATATATTCCAAGCTTACATCATATTAAAAGTTTGAAACTCTCTCAACTCTTTTTCTCCACAGCTCCACCTGCATTTTATGATTTAATCCCTAAATTTTTTACTTTCTCATTATCTCTTTCTCTTTCTTATGCTATTCACTCTTAAAACTTTTAAAGACTAAAATTGTTGAAACTTTCATTACTTAAGGTGCCACAATTAATCTTGTTTTCTATTTTATCAGTTTTAGATATGTGTATTGCTCATTTCAATTTAGTTTATTTTAAGGTTGATTCATACTTGTTTTTTGAAGGTTTTTTTACTCTAATTTGCTGGAAAAAAACATGGATTTTATGAGTTTATTTTGTGTTTTGTGTCTAAGAATGTTCATGCTTTTCCAAATTAAAACCTTAGCCATATTTAAAAGACGTTATTCTTCACTCTTTACCCACTGCTTTCCTATATTTCAAACTTTACCGTTCAACTGCTTAAAATTATTAGAGAAATTTGAGTTACTATCTATATCTATACCAATAAAATTCGTTTTTTTTATTAATTTATATTAAAAGTCAACGCAATGTTAACTTTATTTAAGTTTTTGTTAACTTTAGTTTATGTTAGGTCTAATCAAAGTCATGATAATTTATATTATAATATTTGGAAGCAAAAAATAAAAAAATAATAAAAAAAAGGTTTTGCTCTCAAAGTTTACTCAACACATTTACTCAAAATTTTGCTTCTCATAGATTTATTCAAGCAGGAAAATATTGAGTTATTGCATTCTTTTCTTTCAGGTTCCTGATATTGTATTATTTTATTTGATTAAGGTTTAGTGATTTTTTAAAGTTTTCACTAATTATTTGACAAACAATGGCAAAGTTATGGAGGCACCCCAGGCAAAAATCCTGAGTTCGCCATTGAATGCTGGGTAAAGTATGTAATAAGATGAGCGTTGGATTTATTATTTTGTGATTTTACAGTTGGATGTAGACAAATGTATTCGCCTTTTAATAACTGCTGCAATGGAATGTGGGAAAGTTCAGAAGAACCCTCTGGAAAGCCAAATGGAATGTGGGAACGTTTAGAAGAACCCTCTGGAAAGCCAAATGGATGAAGCAGCCGGCATGCTCAAAGAACTGAACCAACTTTATGCTGAATTAGATGAAAGGTCGATTTAAATATGGTGCTTTAGTTTTTACAACATCATCCTAAATTTGGCCATCTGCTTTCCAATTGCTAGTTGTAACTCAAAGTTGTTGCATGGTAATTTACATTTGTATTTACTTAGATTATTGTAGACCCATTTAAACACTTAATAATTAAAAAAATAATAACAATTAATTTCAGTGGTCAGCAAGTGAAGAACAACATTTCAACAATCAGAGAAGTTTGCAAGAGATTGCAGTCAACAAGGCAAACAGTGAAGCCTCACTTGAATCAGCTATTCTTGTAGCAGAGTAGGAGTGTTAAAGGCAAGGCAACAGAGACGGCCATGGGCGTGGGCGAGGGTGTGGCATCAGAATCAGAAAATTGAAAACAAGGGGATTGGAAAAAGAAAGCCTAAGAAAAAGAAAAAGAGAAAAAGGTAAGGGGAAACATTAGTAACCAAATCTCAGAATACCGATTTCCGAAATTGATTACCAGCTGCTACAAGCTGTAGGTAAGGGGAAACATTAGTAACCAAATCTCAGAATACCGATTTCTGAAATTGATTACCAGCTGCTACAAGCTGTAGGTCATGCAAATGCCCTAGTTTGTGAGTCTTCTGATTGTAAGAACAAATAATTTCGTCTTTTAAATATTTCACGATAATGCTAGCCTTAGTTCTACATCAAACGGCTTATTTAGGTAAATGATACACATAGCTTCCACTCTTTGATTCTAAATGGCAATATTATTAAAACAATAAGGTTTAGTCTCATGAAACATAACCTACTAATGAATCAGAGGACAAGGAAACATCTAATATAACTTAGTTTTATTGGTCTTTATTTCTCCTATATCTAGGGGTGTAAACGAGCGAGTCAAACCGAGCTTTGGGTTGTTCGAGCCCGGGCTATATCAGGTTTGACACATTTCAAATAAAACTATAAAACTTGGCAATAAAGTTTTTTATTAACAAAAACTCAAAACAACAAATCAATTACCATCTTCTTGATTAGTTCCAAAAACCTTCATCCTTGACAAAGTGGTCCTCAAATAACCCTCCACCCCAAATTTCTTGGGTGAAAGTTGTCTATACTTTGCAAATTGCTCTTGAGCCTCGGCATTTCTATCAAGCAAACTATATATCATTCCCTTACAAAAGTAAGGCCTGAAATCACTAGGATCCTCTTTCTCCAATTCTTCATAGCTCTTCAAAGCCTCCTCTACATTCTTTTGCAAGAACTGAATTTGCGCCATTATCAACCTCACATCTCTAGATTCTTTCACTTTGTTTTCCTCTTCAGCCAAATGCAAAGCCTCTTGCAATCTGTTAATAACGGCTTCTCCTTCTCCACATCGGTCCATTAACAAAGCGTTTTCGAACAGCGCCTCAAACGACAACGGATTTCTCACAAGAATTTCTTCGTACACATTGCGGGCTTCTTGAGTCCGACCCATTTCACCTAACAATCTTGCCATCAAGAATTTCCAATCACTCACTTCAGGCTGCGCCGCGACTAAGCGTTGAAGTATGGTGAGAGATTCTTGGTCTTGGCCGTTTTCAAGCTTTTGTTGCAGAAGGGATTTGAGAGATTCAATGCCTTGTTCAAAGGTATCTTCTTCTTCTAATGTAAAGTTTTCAGTGAGAGTGACGGGAGGAGATTGAGCTTTGGCGGGGAAATTGGAGGTGATTGAGAGAGTGCCCACTAATATCAGGGTTTTGGCGAAGGACTTGAGGGTTTGAGTTAATGGGGTGTGGTTGGTGAGAGAAAGAGATAGAGATGATGATGGGTTTAAAGAGGGAGTTCTATTGTTGTTGTTGAGATTGGGAACAGAGAATGTTGAAGAAGATGAAGTTAAAAGTGAGGAAGACATGGTTTCGAAGGGAGAAGAAGAAACAGAGGTTGAGGGTTTTGTACAACAACAAAATGAAATGGACAGGTTTATTATACCGTATAGTTGTACAACCCAGCCAACTCTTCAAATATAATGAGTAATGCCTATGTGCTTTAATAAATCAATAATGTTAGGGACACCGAAAAAATTGTATCAAAATCGTGTACGGCCTACGTGTAACACACCTCTCATTTTTTTTTATAATTTTTTTTAGTGAACAGTTGTCCATCAAATTTGGACGGTTATTCACTCACACGGACGCCCGTCCATATTATTATATGGGACGAAAAAAAACTTTGGGGAGGACGTCCATCCCTTACGCTTGACGGGCGGGTGTCCATTATCCATACTTTAAATTTAAAAAAAAAATGTTTGGATGGATATCCATTCCTTAATGGACGCCCGGTCCATTATTTTGGTTTCTACAAATTAAAGAAAAACTTTGGATGGGATGGGCGGGTCCGTAAGGAATGGACGCCCATCCATTACTTACGTTTTTGTGAACTCTTTCCAGTGATGGCAATCTCATGTAGTATCTCTTGCACATCATCAGCCAACTTTTTGACGTCCTCCAGCCAGTATAGTACGTTTGCATCCTGGTTGAAGTTTTGTAGGTTATCCTTATTCTCTTCATCGCTACTGACTTTCCCGAAAATCTTAAACTCTTGCCTCCCCGAAAAAAACACAGTGAATGAAGACAAAGAAGTAGACGGGCGAAGTTCTGCACCTTCTTCACTTGCCTCCATGGAAACTTTATTGCATCCATTTTGATTTAACAGGTTAGAATTTCAAACACATTGACTTAGACTTTTAAAACACTACAGAAACATCATCATCTTTTATCTTCATCTTTATCTTTATCCTTAACCAACAGTGAAACCACTAAACCAGGGACTTAAAAATCCAGTGAACCAACATCTTGGAATGGTTTTGTCACAACCGCCAATTGCATGTTGTTTTCCAAAAACTGTTCATTTGAAAAGTCTAAATTAAGCCAGTAAGAATCTCATTAATATATTACCTTCAATTTAACTCTTTGTCTACTTTCATGGAGTATAAATATTCCCCTCAAACTGGAACCATTACCCACCGAAACAAAAAGAGTCATAAAGCTTATAAGAAATTAGTCTTTCAGTTCCTGTGTTTAATTTGTTCTCAATTTCAAAGTTTAAGAAGAGATGGCATGTACTGCTGGTCAGGTCATTCGCTGCAAAGGTACGTTGTTTTCTTCTTTTTCCATGAATACAAGTTCAAGAATTTTATGTTTAATGTGGACTCGAGTTAGGATTTTTATGTGTCTCAATTATCACTCGTTACTGTAACTAATGAGTTTTGTTTTCTTTTATGTAGCTGCTGTGGCATGGGAAGGGGAAGCCATTGGTGATTGAAGAAGTGGAGGTGGCACCTCCACAAACAAATGAAGTTTGTATGAAGATCCTCTATACTGCCCTTTGTCACACTGATGTTTACTTCTGGGAAGCCAAGGTAAATATCTTCACATGACTTTGGATGGGACGGGCGTTCATTCCGTCCAAATATATATATATTTTTTTAAAGTATGGATGGGCCATCCCCAAAGTTTTTATTTTTATTTTTTTATTTTCATAATTTATTTATGGATGGGCGTCCTTTAAATGGGGACACCCGTCCCTTGTATATAGATGCCCGTCCATATAATATGGACGGGCGTCTATGTGAGTGAATGGCCGTCCAAATTTGATGGACGACCGTTCACTAAAAAAAATTGTAAAAAAAATGAGAGGCGTGTTACATGTAGGCGGTACACAATTTTGGTGCAGTTTTTTCGGTGTCCGTAGCATTATTGTTAATAAATTTGTACTAATCCAAGTAATAACATTAAAAATTCAAAATTTTTTTTGGAAAGAATTTCAAATTTTTAATGTTAATACTTGGATTAATACACATTGGTTAGTGCATAGTTTTATTCATATATAATTTATTCCTCAACTTTATTATTATTTCTACTCCACGGTATCATAACATTAAATTTTAGGTTAATCATTAATTTGTCATTTTTTTATTATTTTTTTTTTTTTTTTTGTGATTGGGATATCCTGGCCAGTTTATATATATTTCAGTTAATTCACAAGTTTCGTTAAATACCCTATAAGTTTAATGAGTTAAGTAAGTCTCAAATAACTTGGTAGAACTCAAACACATTACCTTATCTCAATTAAGTTAAAGAAATAGCTACTTACACCCTCCATCAACACTTTTTTCTATTATGGTTAAAATAAGTGAGGGTAAATTCGACTTTTTAGATACCAATATCTAAAAGGTAATAACAAAATAATACAATATACTTAAAAAAAAGCATAAGAAAAGTTTATAGGCTTAGAAAGATGGATAAAGATTGGCTCACTAAGAAGATTTGACTCACTAAAACGTCGGTCGGCAACTGCAATCTTGCTAGATCGCAGTTGCTTGGATCCACTAGATCACTGAAATACTTGGTTTGGTGACTTGTTTTGGAGAACTCACGGAAATGGCACCCAAAAGAGCATAGCCAAGCCTTCATATTAAATGCAGTTCAAGATGCTGGGATAGTGCCTTGAATCCTATATTGCTTAGGAATGGGAGTTGCAGGGGAATTCTCCCTTTTAAATAGACCAGTAGATTGAGCTTTTAAAGTATCTTAAAAAATGTAAAATAGACACCAAAAGAATATTCATTTGTGGGACTGTTATTAAAGGTGTAATTGGACTTTTTGAGATAGTATAAGGAGTTTGCAGTTTTATTCTTCTAAAAATTGCACATTTATAAGCTTTTGCTTAGTGGATAGTGAACATAGGCTAAATTAATGAGGCTGAACCACTTTACGTAGGCTAAATTGATTGGGTCAAACCACTTTAAAATTCTTGTATTTGGATTTTCTTTATTTTTAGTTGCTTGTTTTAATTTTAAGTTTGAGTTGTGAGAATCATTTTCAACATGAGTTTTTTCTTCTAATCATGGTAGTGTGGAACTAAAACTAAGACTCCCAAAAGATGTTTAGTTCATCAAATCAACAGCTGCTGGCTTGATTGATTCTTTTGTGCCAGAATCTCTTGTGAAATGGGAATCTTCAAACAAATGATAATTGAATAACTGAATCGATCACCAGGAAGAGCCTTGTTGAAGGTATTAGAGACTTGCTCAACAACTGGCACATATCTGACTTCCATTTCCCCATTGCTAACATTGTCTTTAATTAACAAAGTGAACGTTGAGTTCAATGTGTTTAGTTATGTTATGGAAGATTGAGTTTAAGGCTACTGAGGCAACTCCTTGGTTGTCACACCAAATAATTAGTGTACTTGAGACATTTACATGAACTTCATAAAGCAAAGATTTGATCGAGGTGCTTATAGCGGCTGTTTGTGCAAGTGATCTATACTTACTTTTGATGCTTGATCTTACTACTGCCTTTTGTTTCTTATAGCTCTAACAGATTAAGTGCAAGTGATCTATACTTACTACTGCCCAAAACACACAATATCTCCTATTGATTTCCTATCTTGAGTGTCACAAGCTCAATCTACATCAGAGTAACTCATAATTTCTCCTTCTACTTTAACATAATTCCTTGATCAACAGTTCCTGTCAAGTATCTCAAAACTCTCTTACAACCCTACGAATGAATGAGAGTTGGGGATTGCATGAATTAGGTTTAACTTGTTTACTGCAAATACAAGTTTTGGTCTTCTGATGGTCGCATATTGAAGTGAGTCAATGACACTTCTATAAAGCGTATGACCTTCAAATGGTTTACCTTCATTTTTGAAATAAGCTGAGATTAATTGAAACTCGCAGTGACAGGAATGGCATCAACATAGACAGATGATTTGGTTTGCTGGGAATTTCAAAGCCTTCAGGTTGATCCGACGACTGATCCGAAGAAGGATAAGATTGTGTTTGTTTTGACAGATGATTGACTGGATTAGATTTCCAACCTGGATTCTATGTGTATTATAAAAACTCCTGCAAAACAGTTTTAGGGTCAATGAAATTTTTCGCAAGTCTTGTTGAATTGATTCTGTGTTTTTCGGCTCTGCTCTTTAGAAATCCTCTGCATTAAGAAATTTTACAAATCAATTCTGAAGCGTCAAACAACAGAGCTAGAATATGAGCAGGTGTGGGCTATATCAAGTAAGGATCAAATGCTAGCTTACATTTCTTCCAACAATAATTTCAAAAGAATTGAGCACTTCAAGATCAAATGCTTTGAGAATTGAATATTTTGGCAGAATAATCAGAGTGGCTGTAACAGATGCTAGAACAATAGCAAGGACAGGAACCGAATTAAATCTTTTAAGTGTTAGTCAAGAAAAAGACTGAGGTAAATGCTATCAGCATTGTAATTATTGACATGTAGAATGCTGAGAGTCCGGTCATCAATTTAAGCGGCAAAGACTTGAGAAAATCATCTTCTGCACAATTCAGTGCAGTGTAAGGATGGACAAAAAAATCAGCATCGAGATAGAAGAGCAAAATAATGCGATTGCATCTGCGATCAAAAAACCTGGTATAAATTCTCCCTCCTATTGATTGATCTTCCTATTTCACCATTGTTACCTTCAGTACTGAAGGCTGCTGCAAACATGACAATAGTTACAAGTGAAGCAATAGTTATACATGAGCTGGCCGTCTTCTTCGTTGAAACTTTTGCACTTTTCAGTAGTTCTAAATGTTCAATGGTGAATAACTGGCCAGGTGTTCTGCCCTCTGAATTTCTCATTTCTTTAAACGAAGGCTTTACAATCTTTTCAACCTCCTAAAACATGCACAAATTTTCAAATCAAAATGAAAATGGCCATAAATTGATGTTAAATAGAAAATTATAATAATAAATATTATATAGAAGTAACTTACAAATTTTTTTACCTTCAACTTTAACAATTCTCGCTGCATTTCTAGAGCTGCATCTGGAACAGTACTGGCTGAACCTGGATGTTGATATTTTGCTGCTAAATGTAATATGTTATTTCCATCTTTGTCTAGGTAAGTCCCTTAACAGTTCCTTAGCAAAGCCAATTTCATGAACTAGATCCAGTATATTGGTATGACAATGTAAAACTGCAATGTGAAATATGGTTCGATCATTTTTATCTAATTCATGGACGAAATCAGGATAAGAGAGAATGATCTCAGCCAAGAATGCAAAGTTCCCCGATTTTGCAGCATCCAACAATAAATTTGAAGGATTTCTTATGAGTTCCAAAGCATCGACATCATCTCGTCGTATTGTTTCTCTCCAAAGACATTGGACTAATTTAAGTGCTGGAGTTGAAGTGAAGTCATCAGTATCCTGAGTAAACTTCATTCCTGAGACTAGAGTGAGAATTAATTAATTATAGCAGCAAGTTATTATTAAAATTGAAATATAAAATTAGTTTTCCATGGTTTTCTTTCTTTTGATTAATACAATTTATGGAAATTTAGAACAGTGGCATTGTCAATATTGAGTCCGAGAATTAGTGGAAACTATCATGAGCTGATAAGTCTCTTCAATGGTCCTGTGCTTCTGCAAACGAATGCTGAGGGGTTTTGAGCCAACATATGCAAGGCAGTCCCAAATTGAACATGACGAGCTACGGCTAGCTCTTTATCATCCTCTAGCAATGTCAAGGCAAAATCTGAGGAATTCATCAAATCCCAATGATTATACATATGTGCAATAAAAAAAAATATATATATATATATAAACATATATAACTTCAATTAAAATAATTAAGCTTTCATATTAGTATCGGGGTTTTAAGAATTAGAAGGAAAAACAAAAGTCAAAATGAGGTTGAAGTTAGATAAAAAATCTAAAGGAATAAAAACCTACAATAAAGGGACCATTTGAACTATCTCTAGGTGGTCGAGTGGTTTGATAGGGACTCTCAAATATATTACTTAAGAGGTCTCTCTCATCAGTTGTTAATAGAGATAGTCATTAGAGTTTTTATCCGATTAATAATTCTAGGGTCGAGAGATTATTTGAAGTACGTGTAAGCTAGTTCGGACACCCAAGTCATTAAAAAAAAGGACCATTTGATTTGAAAAAAAACCCATTTGGGACATATATATTTAATGTAATATAGTACTACAGTATTAGCTTGTCTCAAACACTTATTTAAATACCATATGATATATTTAATGTAGCACTATGATAGAATGAAACAAATTAGGACAAATCAGATATATTGTTTATTAATTATTAATTGATCTGAAAATAGATGAGACTTACCATAAAGACCCATATGAACACTAACAATAAATGTTGACTTGCGGTCCTCTTTGGTGAGATATTGTTTAGTTTTACGGTATAAAAACTTTGCCATTTCTTCATGTCCAAATAAAGCAGCCAAGTA
>CM047909.1:23709995-23870784 GCA_026229545.1 Pistacia atlantica | reverse complement strand
TTCAATATAAACTAAAATTCACAAATCTCACAACTTAAGTAGGAATCCTTACCTTAGGAAGCCTTAAGTTGATTTTCTACCCCAAATCACTTCAAAAACGCCTTGGAACTCCTTGATCAAAAGGAAGAGAAATTGAGAGGAACAAGAATGGAGAGTTGCGTTTTTGAGAAGAAGAATGAGGGGTTTGCTAACTCTTAATTCCTTTTAATGAAATTTATACACAATCATTCCCATTTTGCCCTTACTCTTCTTTGGGAATTCCATCTATATCCTTTGATTCATTACAAACACACCCCCAAATCAACATATTCTCCATGAAAAATCCTTACAAATAACTCCCCACTTTTCCTGCTAATTAGGGGTAGAATGGTCAAATTGCCCTTAGGGAAGAAAATATCTAAAACTTAACAAACATTTCAATCGGCTCAGCCGCTGAAACCTCTAGAGAGTTTCCCCTTCCCCGTGGTTTCAACACATCTTCGCCGCGGCGAAGATTCTTCTTCGCCCCGGTGAAGCTTGGCACACTGAACTTCTTCTATTTTCAACCAATTTCAGGGCAAACATTCAACACAACACTCAGTCAAACAATATTACCAAAAACCAACTCAAATGAGAGCGAAAGAAGAAACAATAACTACGTACCTCATATGGGGGTTACAGGAGAAATCAAGAAAGGGATACCAAGGACTCAAATGCTCTATCCTAAAATGTAGAAGATAAGGACTAAATACCTAGTTGCACCCTTCCAGGTTACTGCCTTTAGATAATTTTCTGCCAATTACAATTGGAAACTTTACATTCTGCATAATTTACATTGAAAATTATCTGCGCCATAACTATTTGTTCTTGATAATTCACTGACACGTTGTTATTTTCTGCATAGTTATGCTTTCTAAATTCTTGAAGCTTGGACCACCATTGATTGTTTTAGAGCACTAAGCTTGATGCATTCTTTGGCCATATGGGCAATGGGCTCTTACAAGGCCAAAACCTTGTAAGAATGGGATGAAACCAACAATAAATGAAGAATGTCTGTATAGATATCATGCAAGATTCTGCAAAGTTGCTCGCCTTCTAAAGATATCGGATGAGAAAACACTTAAAGACTATCACAGTCGGCTATCGAACGTCATAGCGAGAAGAACGGCACACTGTCAAATCCCAAAAATCTCGGCTCTGATACCAAAAATGTAATAGCCACTACTACTCAAATACTCATAATGAAATACATATAAAATAATATAAAGAAATTTGGCCCAAATTTTTACTTTTTATTAAATATAATTATATATTCTTTACAAACATATACATTTTTACACAAACTTATAATGTGTACAAAAGGTATTAAAACATGGTGGACAGTGTAACCGCTTCCCCTCGCGTGTCGGCGTCCATCCGACTGCGTCCTCACCTGGATCTTGCAAAACATAGGAAAACAACGGGGTGAGCACTAAAATAATGCTCAGTAAGTAAATCCTTTACTCATCTATCCCCATAACTCTCTCTCTTTCTCTAATTCTTTCCTTACAACTTCTCATACCATTTCTCTTTGGTACTTCTCTTTCTCTTTCTCTTAGAACTCTTTTTTAGTAACTCTCTCTAGTAAGTCACGGCCCCATCTTACCGGAGGCACGGCCGGGACTCACTCCCACTCTGCGTGACCTCTACTCGTTCTAGCCGATCAGACTCGGTTATGCATGGATTCGGAACCCTTGGCCATGTGAGTGTATAATCTCTCTCTCGGGTACTCGGGTATAGCCCTCATCCGCATGCACTCTCACGGGCTACACCACTTCTCTATCTCATACTCATGCCGCTCTCTCAATGCGGCGTACATGCGGGAATACTCTACCCATTACTCACGGGTTCCCCATCGCACAACCTACTCTATTCTCTTTCTCTTAGCTCTTAGAGTAGCTTATACTCAAATTCTATACTATGTCACAAGCTACTTCTTGAGTGTATAAACAAAGGTGTAGAGCTAGCTCATGCTCACTAATGCACTAATGAAATGCCAACTACAAGATTTCCTCCAAACAGTCATTCTGCACAAGTCTCACTAAAAAGGCCATAACTTACAGTATACACCTCTGATTACTACGGTTTTGATCTCGTTTTAAAGCTTAGAAACAGGGCTATAACTTCTATGTTTTGGTCTCAGCCCCGTTCAAACCGTAAGATGCCCAAAAATTACCTAGAAAGTCACGGCAGTGACAGGGCAGACTTCACTAGGGCATTTCATCAAACATAATGCATGCATACTTTAATTCTATTTTTGATACCTCTTTACCTCTTTCTTTAACCATCCATTAATGGAGCAAAAATACCCCACAATAAATCTAAACATGGCCAAGAAAAACACTTCAAATATTCTACTTAAATTCTTTCTAAATGTAACCAAACTTCACTTGGTTACCACAACTTCATTTTTACTTCTCATGGCTCAAATCTTCTCATCAAAAGCCATCAACTCATCAATAACATCATTATCAACAATCAATCTCAAGCTCATAAACATAAGCATACATATGCATCATTTGATTGCTTGAACCTTAACTTGGGTTGGATTTACTTACCTTGTGAAAAGGTGGCTTCTTTAGCACTTTTCCTTCCCTTTGTTGTCTTGTCTCTTCTCTACAACTCAAACAACAACAAGAACCAAATAAGCCTTCACTATAACTATAAGAAAATTCACATCTAAAGCATGCATCCTTACCTTAGGAAGCTTTAGATGAAATCTCTACTCAAAAACCCTCTTAAAACCCTTAGAAATCTTGGAAGATTGGATGGAGAAAATGAGAGAACTTAGGCAAATGGAAGAGGCGGTGGAATGGATGGACTAAAGGGTTTCTCTACACTTAACCCTTTTTAGCTCATATTAAAAGCATCCTTTCCCATTTTGCCCTTGCACTTCCTTGGAAATTCCATCTATATCCTTTGATTCTTTTCAAATACACCCCCATCCAAACAAAATCTCTACTAAATTTCCTTACATTTTACTCCCCACTTTTCCTACTAATTAGGGGTAGAATGGTCATTGTGCCGCAAAAGAAGAATTCTCTAGAAAACTCAAGAAACTTTGTATTAGGCTCATCGCTGCGGCAAAGCACTTTCCGTCGCCCCGAGCGAAACAGGGCAGTAACCTACCCGTGGGTGCAGCTCCTCCTCCTCACCGCGGCGAAGCTTCTTCTTCGCCCCGGCGAAGATTGGATTTCCAACTTCCCCAAAACTCAACCAATTTCAAGGCAACAAATCAACCAACTCAACATACATGAACAAATAAACTCAATTGAAGCTGAAACAGTAAACTTTTAACTAACACAGCAAATCTTAAATACGTACCTCAAGTGGGATATTACATTTAATTAGTTAAGTTGTTGGATTTTGCTTTAATTTCATTATCATTCATTTCTATTTTGTTAATTTGTATTTAGTTTGTTAATTTTCTATCAATCCAATTTATTGTTTCTTCAATTAGGACGTAAACTAGAGAAATCGATACTTAGCAACACTATCCTCGTGGGAACGATACTTTTCTTACCACTTTATTACTTTTTGTGACTAGTACACTTGCTACACATTGCATGTTTAAGAAAAATACGCATCAGGTTTTTGGCGTCGTTTCCGGGGATAGTTGATTATTAATATTGATAGTATCTAGTGTAGTGCTAAATTGAAGCTTTTATTTCATTTTTGTAGTTAATCATAAATATTGTATAGTCTTAAGCTTGAGTTCTTTTGTTTGTAGTTTTTATTTTATTTTGTAGTTAAGGTTGATTAATTGTTTCTTGTAGTGCATGTGGAGATCATAGCAGAAGTACATAGAACGTTGATGGATTACACCATACCAACGGTGCAAGAATGCAATTATGGTGTTACAAGGCCACTTGTTGCAGTGAACTTTGAGATTAAGCCGACAATAATTCAGATTATCCAACAGTCAGTCCAATTTGGTGGAAATTCATATGAGAATCCAATTGTGCATATCGCTAGCTTTCTAGAGATATGTGACACATTCAAGGTTAATGGAATGACCGATGATGCAATTAGGCTGAGATTGTTCTCATTTTCATTGAGAGATAAGGCAAAAAGTTGGCTCATGTCACACCCAGTTGGGAAAATCACCACATGGGATGGATTAGCTCATAAGTTTCTTGCAAAATACTTCCTACTAGAGAAGATAGCAAAATTGAGAAACGACATTATCTCTTTCATGCAAGGCAATGATGAATCACTACATGAAGCTTGGGAGAGGTACACGGAGTTGTTAAGGAAATGTCCACATCATGGTCAACCATTTTGGATACAAGTCCAAACATTTTACAATGGGTTGCTACCAAATATTCAAACTATGGTAGATGTGGCAGCAGGCAGAGCCTTAAATAACAAGACCCCAGAAGATGCTTATGAATTGCTTGAGGTGATGGCCAACAATAACTACCAAAGACCTAATGAGGGAGCAATGCCGAAGAGAACAATGGGTCTACATGAAGTCGATGTGTATGCTACATTATCTGCACAAATTGCATCACTTCAAAGCCAATTAGGAGGTATGAATGTAAATTCTATTCACTCACCTTTTATAACTTGTGAATTTTGTGTAGGAAACCATGGGAGTGTGGAATGCAAAGATGGAAACCAGTTAGTCTTCTCAACAACCGAGCAAGTGAATTACATGGTTTGTTCACAAGGGCTACAAAATGACCCATTCTCCAACACCTACAATCCTGGTTGGGGGAATCACCCAAATTTGTCGTGGAGCAATCAAAGCAATCAATTAAATCAAAGGACAATGCCAAACCATCAACCAGTGGTGAATCTTCAACTAGTAGAGTAGAGAGTGTCAAAATTGGAAGATATGTTCGAAAAGTTCCATGCAAGAAACCATAAGTTTTATGAATGAGACACACTCAAACTTCAGAAATCAAGGAGTGTCCATTCGAAATTTGGAGGTTCAAGTGGGGCAATTGGTTGAACAATTGATAGAAAGATCTCAAGGTTCTTTGCCAAGCACAACAGTCACAAATCCTAAAGAACAATTAAATGTCATAACATTGAGGAGAGGTATAGTGTTGGAGCAACCTCACAATGAAGAAATGTTTAAGAACATGAAGATAAGACTAATGAAGAGAAAACTCTCAAAGCAAAATGGTGTGCATGATACTTAGGGGAATTTCAACCAAGCAACTCACCTCACAAGGAACAAATTGAGGAATTTGGTGTAAATGCACACAAGTCAAAATTGGTGTTGGAAGAGACTCCAAACATTGGACTCAACCAATCACCATCTCATCTCAAGTACGCATATATGAATTTAAAGTTCCAAAAAGATGCTTATGAGAATGCCTAAATTCCAAAGGAAAGACCAAGAGGTGGCAAAGGGAAGTGAAGCACCCCACAAGGATCCACATTGCTGAAAGAATGAGAAAGTCGAGCACTCGACTATAAACAAGCGCTTCTTGGGAGGCAACCCAAGTGTTTTCATTTGTTTGTTTGCTATTTTGAATTTGTTTAGTTGTTTTATGATTTAGAATAATTTTAATTTAGTTTTTTTTGGGTGTTTCAGGTGAATGATCAAATTATGGCGAAAAAAGCAAAAATTTCCAGTTTTCGCTACAGCGATGTGCACTTTGAGAGAAAAGGGATTCAAAAAGTTCCATACTTCGCCGCGGTGTTGTATACACTGTAATTTTTCGCTACGGTGAGAAATTTTCTTCGCCACAATATCGACTGGGTTTTGAAATTGAATGAAGAACTTCGCCACAGTGAAGTATGTTTTCTTTAAATAGTCGCGTGACTTTTCATTTTTGTGAAAATTTTCCTGAAGCACTTTTCTTTTTAGTTTTAGTTTTTATTTCTTTATGTTTTGTAAGTAGGAATTGATGTTGATTTCCTGGTTTTTAGCTCTTTATTTGTTTTTGTTTAGATTTTAGGTTTAGTTCAATAAGGTTGAGATCAGGATGTAATTCTTTCATATTAATCGGTGAGGGTATCTAACACATTTGGCACCATAGACTTTCATTTGTTTGACTGATGATGATGATGAGGAAGCCGAGGAATGGATGCTAGGATTTTGCACAAAAATCGAGCTTGATGGATTAATCAGGGGAGTATCTTGTAGCCTTTACTTTTTCTTTTTTTTCTATTCCTTGGATGTGCATGATGTAACATTGGGGACAATGTCATTTTAAGTTTGGGGGTAGGAAAATTTTCAAAATTTTTATGTTTAGTTTGTTTGTGTGTTTTAGCTGGAAATTGTGTTTCTTTTTGTTTTAAGTTCTTTGATTGTTATTTGTTTACTATGTTTTGTGAGTGTTGTGTTGTTGTTGCCTAGATGAATTGCACAAGTCTATGATGAGACTATAATTGTTGGGATATTATTTTTGGAAAATGTTAACATTGCTTCAAGTTTCGGTTGGTTGACTTGATTAAGCTTGAGGTTTGTTGAGTGGTTCAACCACCATTTTCACTCTTTCGGCATGCTTAGAAACATTTGATGTGGTTAGGTGAAGTCTTGATAATGTTGGTGGACTCTAGAACCTAGTTAAGAAGTGCTTGAGGTGAAATTCTAGGATTAGACATTGTTGAGGAAATGATTTAGGCATTTTTCGGAACGTTTGAGCCTTTCCAGCCGACCCATGAATGAATCTTTCCCTAGTCACCCATTTGAGCCTTATGAGATTAGCATTGCCTTATTTTTCTTACAAATAAAAAAATTGTCCAATCCCCATACCCTAAACACTTTATCATACCCTTTAGGAGAATTATGGACCTAATGTATGACACAAAAGAGCTTCAAGAGGTGTGTGAATAAGTGATGGACCAAAATTTTAAGTTTGGGGGTTGTCAAAAGGGCAGGAAGAAGGGGCAATAGACCTCAATGGTGTTGTAAATATTTGTTAATTTAAAAAAAAAAATAAATAAGAATTTCTTTAGTTCAATTCAAAATCAAAAAATAAGAAATGCATAAGTTTGAGGGTTGTAAAATGGTTGACACTTTGATTGGTGGTTGAGAAAGAAAGCGGATATTGATGTAGCTCTTAGTGTTTGCATGAGGAAAACCGAGTTCTCTTACGTTGTTTATCGTATCCTTTTCCTTGGAGCCCACTACCCGAGCCTAATGTTACAAGCTTGCAAAGACCTTTTGATTCTTAGCGATGTCTAGTCTACATTAGTGGAGAGTAGTTCCATACTTAGGCTTATGGAGTCTGCCACCATTTTATAAACTTCGCATTCCTGCATAAAATAGTTTGGAAAGTTGAAATGTGGGCTGAAGTGGGGATCACCTACTCGGGGGACCAATAGAGAAAGATAGTCGATGCAACTTATAACTTCTTGGAGTGTTGAGCATTTTCTAGTAATAATTTTGCAACAATTTTTGAGACTTGTATAAATTCTAGGCAGTTCTTTGTGTGTGATTTTTTATTTTAAGTTTTCTCATTTCATTTTCAAGTTGTTGTTTTGTGTTTTTGTTTGTTTGGTGTTTTTCTTTTTGTCGTGTTTTGTACCTGATGCTCGGGGATGAGCATGTCTTTAGTTTGGGGGTATTTGATCATCCGAGAATTATACTATTTTATTTAGGCTTTTTGACTGGATTTTGAATACTTCTGAGTTTTTTTAAGCCGGAATTGCTACTTAATTCTATATATTTTGTCTTTGTAGGCCTAAACGATGATTTTGAGCATAAATGATAGTTTTGAGCGTAAATTGCGTAACATGAGCTTCAAAACTCAGAATGGCCTGATTTTAGAATCTTTGGAACGCTAAGAAGTAGAGCTACAACTTTCATGTTTTGGGTTTTTCCTAATTCTGACTGAACAAGGGTGAAAACGTGGCTTGAAGTCGTGAACAGTATGCTGGGAACTAAAGAAAAACGTCTTTGGACGTGCTTCAGTATTTTTGCGATAACTTGAGCTGTATAACTCAGATTGGACTGATTATTGAACTATTAGAAAGATAATGGAAAGGGCTACAATTAATATGTTTAACACTTTTCCAGATTCAGAATATATCATGCTCAGATTTGGCCCGAACGATTCTCGCCGCGGTAAAAACTGCATCAGATGTGAAAAGTGAAACGACATGTTTTGGCTTGCTAGGACTTGGTCCTTAATTGAAAAAGGTATAAATTAGCACGAAAAGGAAAGAAAATGAGTCTTGGTTCGTCATTTGGGAGGCAGCTCATGGAAGGAGAAGATGATTGAAGATTTGGGCTTCAAATTAGAGAAGATTTCTCCATCTTTTGCTTTTTTTCAATGATGAATCTTGATTCAGTTTGTTTCTGTTATCTTATTTCGTTTTTGAGTATGAACTGAGTTGTTTAGCTAGGGTTTGATGTAATCTTGATACAATGATTCAAATTTATATGAATTGATTTACTTTGAGTTTTAATTTCATGATTGAGTGTTTATCTCTTTGCTTAATGACTTTTGGATGCTTGATCACCATTCAAATGTGTGTTGTTCACAATGAGACTGAGAAGTGATTTGTGATTGTGCCTCTTGGGATAAATACCATAGATTAAGCAAATGCTACAGATAGGTTTAGCGATCTATGAAATCCAGATAGAATTCTATAAAGCTTAAAAGACTTTGAACTATTAGTCTTCATTTTGTTGGGTGCAGAAGCTTAATAGGGATAAGTAGGGAAATGTAGCCTGAAAAGGTATGTTTTACAACTTAGGGAATTCGATTTTCAATCAAGGAATTAGAGCTTGGGTAATAGATTCTATGATTTGGGTTAGCGTATCTAGGTGAAATCAACACCCTAGCCTTTTTTTTAGCCATTGTTTAATTAGTTAAGTTGTTGGGTTTTGCTTTAATTTCATTATCATTCATTTATATTTTGTTAATTTGTATTTAGTTTGTTAATTTTCTATCAATCCAATTTATTGTTTCTTCAATTAGGATATAAACTAGTGAAATCGGTACTTAGTAACACTATCCTCATGGGAACGATACTTTTCTTATCACTTTATTACTTTTTGCGACTATTACACTTGCTACACATTGCATGTTTATGAAAAATACGCATCAATTAACAGGGATGTCAAGGTTGATGAAGGAGCTACTTGGAATTGGGAAAAAAAGGCAAGTTGAGACAAGGACCAGCAACCAACATGACACAAATCCAGAAAATCAGAATGCAGAATTGAATCCTGAAGAAGTGGATGAAATGCCAGTCCGGGGACCAGGTCTCTGCATGACATATATGAGAGGTGTAATATGGCTGAATTGGAGCCTAGC
Organism: Pistacia atlantica; assembly: GCA_026229545.1. Taxonomy (NCBI): domain Eukaryota; kingdom Viridiplantae; phylum Streptophyta; class Magnoliopsida; order Sapindales; family Anacardiaceae; genus Pistacia; species Pistacia atlantica. Next base: position 23,861,539 of record CM047909.1, on the reverse strand, counting down.
TACAAAATCTGAAGCCTGGAAGGCTGCAATGCAGGAGGAGATGAATGTGATTGAGAAAAATCAAACTTGGGAGCTGGTTGATAGGCCTCTTTACAGAAAAGTAATACAAGTTAAATGGATATTTAAAAGGAAACTGAATCCTGATTGTAACACCCCACTTGAGGTACGTAGTTATTGTTTCTTCTTTTCTTCTTATTTGAGTTGGTTTCTTGGTAATATTGTTTGGTTGACCTTTGATTGAGTGTTGTGTTGAATACTTGCCCTGAAATTGGTTGAAAATAGAAGAAGTTCAGTGTGCCAAGCTTCGCCGTGGCGAAGAGGTGCCACGGGAAACACTGGGAAAGATGTTTCAGCCGGCGCGAGCATCCTCGCCGCGGCGACAGGCCGACCAAAATGTTTATTAAGTTTTAGATATTTTCTTCCCTAAGGGCAATTTGACCATTCTACCCCTAATTAGCAGGAAAAGTGGGGAGTAAAATGTAAGGATTTTTCATAGAGAACATGTTGATATGGGGGTGTGTTTGTAATGAATCAAAGGATATAGATAGAATTCCCAAAGAAGAGTAAGGGCAAAATGGGAATGCTTGTGTATAAATTTCATTAAAAGGAATTAAGACATTGCAAACCCCTCATTCTTCTTCTCCAACACCACTTTCCTCTCTTGCTTCCGCTCAATTTCTCTTTCTTTTGATCAAGCAGTTTTAAAGGGCTTTTGGAGTGATTTGGGGTAGAAAATCAACCTAAGGCATCCTAAGGTAAGGATTCTTGCTTTGGTTGTGAAGTCTTGTGAGTTTTTGTGTATATATTGAATATTGAGGGTTTTTGTTCTTTTGTTTAAGAGTAGAGAAAAAGTCAAGCAAACCAAGTGACAGGAAGAGTTAGTGAAGTCTCTCCATAACAAGGTAAGTAAACCCCAACCCAAGTTGAGATTTGGGAATTTTCTTGATTAGGGTTTTGATAGCACTTATGTATGTGTGTTATATACATGTTATTGAGGCTTAAATAGAGATTTCTAGTGCTTTGTGATTGTTTATGCCTTTCAAATATAAGAAGTGAGTCGTGGGTTGGAAAGGTAGTTTGAGATTGAATTAAAGGATATTGAGAAATCCTTTTTGGAAGTGTCTTTCTTTGGCAGGTTATGTGGCCATGTGAGGGGGTTTCTCCCCATTTTGGATGGTTAGAGAAAGATTTAGAATCATTGCTATAGTAGAGTTTTATAATGCACTTGAGTTGTTTGATGAAATGCCTAATAGAGGTTTGAGTATGAGTAGTGAACCTTAATTCTTGCAACATTGCATGTTGGCATTTCATAAGTGCATTAGTGGAGATGAACCATCCATAGGCACTAATTGTGCATTGAAAAGTGACCTAAGAAAGAGTAGGAAACTTTGTGTATGCAATTACTTTATGAGTAGAGAACTTGGTGGATGCAGCTACTCTAAGGGTAGAGAGAATGAAAAATGCTAGAATAGAGTGAATGAGAAGAGTAGTAGAAATGGGTTGATGCTTTGTGATCATCACCCGACAGTTATGAGAATCGGGTTGATGCTTTGTGATCACCACCCGAATAGCCATTAGAGATGGGTTGATGCTTTGTGATTGCCACCCGATAAGTATTAGAAACGGGTGGATGCTTTGTGACCACCACCCGGTTAGTTATTAGATAAGGGGTTGATGTTTTGTGATCATCATCCGACATTTATTAGAAGTGGGTTGATGCTTTGTGATCATCACCCGACAGTGATTAGAGAGGGGTTAATGCTTGGTGATCGTTACCCGAAAGTTATGAGGAACGGGTAGGTGCTAGGTGGTCTCCACCCGATAGTTACGACTTTTTGTAAACAATACTCTTTGTGTATAAAAGACATATGACTTATAATGAAAATAAAGTTTTTGGGCCCAATTTTCTATTGTTATTATTCATGCATTGTATTAGCTTACAGCAGTTGTTACACTGATGGATTAGTGAACAAACTCAAGGCAAGGCTTGTTGTTAAAGGCTTTGCACAGCAATTTGGAATTGATTTTTCAGAAACCTTTGCACCTGTGGCAAGACATGACACCATTCGGCTTCTCATGGAAGTGGCAGCTCAATTCAGTTGGAAAATCTTCCAAATTGATGTGAAGTCTGCATTCCTAAATGATTACTTGATGAGGAAATCTACATTGTGCAACCGGAGGGGTATGAAGTCAAGGGAAAGGAGGATAAGGTCTATCTGCTCAAGAATGCCTTGTAAAAATTTTAATGGTGTGTCGTGAGAAAACTTGGAAGATTCTTATCGGTGTGTGAAATATTGACCTTCTCACTAACCATAAAGTTTTTATTTTAAATTCAATTTGTATATTTCTTAGAAAGTTCTTTATTGAATATTGTAAATTTCCAATATGAAACATCAACCTGGCCAACAGTTTAGAAAAAAACAATTTATTCTAAAAAAAGGCATGTATCAGAAAATGGCTCTGGAAATCTACAGATTTTAAATTGGATGATTTAGGTCTAGCAAAAGCACTCGAGTTATTGTTAATATTGGCTTTATTGTGTTAAATGTTTAATTAATATGATGAAAGATTGTTTAATGACATTAGACTTCAAATTGTATAATCTACATGAAATATATTGTTATTTTATTGACTCAAAGTTATGGCTCAAAATTGTCATATAACCATCAAATATATGATTTAAGCCTCCACATATTGACTTAGCTGTTTTTATCTTTTGGACTTTGCCCCTTTTGGAATAAATATGTCATTTTATTGTTCGAAAATAGATTGTTTTGAATTTTTAACAGAGATAAAATGGTCGCTTTGTTTTCTTTATTCTACTTTAAAAATTATATTATGAAGGAAAACTTTAATAATTAAAAAAATGTTGTTAGAAACTTTAAATACTAGAATGTGAAAGCTAGAAAACCTCCTAGTACCAAAACGTAGTCTTTCTATTGATGTAATCGTAATACGTTTATGATAACTTTTCAAAAGTGTCACCCTTGAAGTGAATTCAGATAATTAATTTACATTCTTCTCAGACTGTCATAATATGGTGAATATAAGTCATCTAGATTGAAGAACATCAAGCACATTTACAAGGCTCTCTGGCCAATATGGATCTTTACATAGTTTCAAGTTCTAATGTGGTTGCTGTGTATATATATGTGTGTTTTGTTGAGTACACACACATGTTGAGTGTACTCAGAGACAAATTTCCTAGTAATGTTTACATTTATCTTATTAATAATAATTAACAATATATATATATATATATATATATATATATATATATATATATATATATATATATATATCGCAATTGATTTAACAATCCTAAATCAAATTCATGTCACTCATAATACATAAATGGTTTAAGAAGCATCCATGTAGGTTACTCTACAATTTGGTAGACGAAGTATCTTCCGGCCTAACAGAATATTAATGGAATGAGAGACATTCCTAACTTTGGCTAAAAATATAATAAAATAGATAGTGTGTAGTAGATTTGCTTTTATACATATTGATTTCTCTTTCGTGAGGACAAAAATATTTCTGCATAATTTAATTATATAATATATCAGCATTTGATTTTGAATAAATTAAATATTCATCTAACACAATAACATGTTATAAAAGAAAAGCAACCTTGGGAGCGAAGGCGAAGGATGGAATCATTCATTTCCAATATGCATTACATACCTTCCTTCTTCACACCATTTAGTTTTCTTTGCTTTATGCTGCAACCTTTCTCTTTTTTATTTCGTATAATATTTCTTCTTCTTTTTGTGCTTTTTTTTCTTTACTTTTATCATTTCAAGACGTAAATAATATATTATCAGAGTAGTTTAACACAAGAGTTAGAAATAAAATAGATTTTAAAATATATCTTGCTATACTCACATGATTTTATACGTAAAATTTGACTGTGTAGTAAATTTGCTTTTATACCCAGTTGATTGTATTCTTCATGCTCAGTATAGATATTGATTTTCTCTTTCCAAAGACATTTTTTATAGAATATATCTATATTTGAGTTTGAATAAATTAATTATAGATTCTAACACATTAAGATGTTATAAAAGTAAAGAATGATGTTGTAACAAGGATGGAACCGAGCAGCCTTGACAACAAAAGGCAGAAGATGAATTACATGCTTTCCTTCATATAAATCACTATTCTTTGCTCAAACTTTTCTCTTTTCTTATTTCATTTAAGATTGCAAATGGAGAAACCAAATTGCTCTCATCGTTAGAGGGTCTAAGATTGAATGATTTGCCAGAGTTGTCATATATATGGAAGGGATACCATCAATCCTTAAGCCTTCGTAACTTGAAAAGAGTAGGACTTTGGTCATGCATTAAGTTAATAAAACTATTTTCACCACCTCTACTCTAAAGCCTTATTTGTTTGGAAGATATAAATATAACGGATTTGTTTGTATTCAAATGGAAAGCCGGTGTCTGGTAAGACTATAATGGCCTTTAAGGTTATAATATAAAAACTAAATTAAAAAAAAAAAAAAAGGTTTGAGAGAGACCCATTAAGATAAAAAAATCCAAACTGTAAAATAAATAAAACATAACTGATTAGAAAAATAGGTAAGAACAAGTTATGGATCAGATTTTCTATGTACGAAGAATCTTTTCTAATAACTTTTTTGTTATTTCTGATTATTTATAAATATTTTTAACAAAAAAAGCATTCAGATTAATATAATATACTTTATCAACTATATTTAAAAAATATTTTTTTTTTATTATTAGATTAATAATTACAGATTTGTTTTATTAAAATAATACCCCAAAGTGTCAAAGTTGATATGGCTATACGAAGCCATGAATGGGCCCTTCGGGGCCTTTCTAAAAATGTAGGTTTTTAGCTGGGCTATTGGAAAACACGAGGAGAGTTTGATGGCCTTGCCCATTCCTCTATTGTAATTTCTAGACAAATTTCTAAACAAAAGGATAATTTTATTGTTTTTCATTTTCTTAAAATTTCTAAGTAATAGATTCAGTTTTACTGAACACTCCATAAAATTTTAAATCATTAATTTCTTTCTTTAAAAAAAAAAAAATTGCACTTTAAAATTGATAGGAACACATACAAGTTTAGTTTCTTTAAGTTTAAACTTAAAGTACTGACACTTATATTAAGTGCGTTATTATGAATTTTGTGTTATTGTTTTATTTTTATCTTTTTGAGAATGTTGAAAATGATGAGAAAATGCAAAAAATGAAAATGCTATTCTGTATGTTTGTCTAAAAACGGTACTTGAAAATGCGAAAAATGAAGACGTATTTGCCATGATTGTTTGAAAACACAAAAAATAAAATAAAAAATATGAAAATTTATTACTACTAACACAATCGATAAAACTACTTTAAAATACTACTTATTTTGTTTGTGTCGAAGAACTTGTCTCAAATATGTTAATTATTGATTTTCATTTGTAATATTGTGTTAAAAATCTTAGTTTACTATGAAAATTTTACTTAAAAAAATGGAAAAGTAAAGTAAAAAAGAGATAGAATAAAAGATTGTGTTGAGTTGATTACATGTTAAAATTTTGAAGCAGCTTTGTGTTTTAATATGGTATGGGTTAGTTAAAGGCATCTCATGAAGCATGTTTGATGAAATGCTTGTGAGGAATATTTGCTTACATATGGCGAGTTTGTTGTCAAATAGTTCAAAGAAGCATAAAAAAGTCACTACCTGAATTTAGTTATATGTACTTAATTGGATTGAGAAGCTTAATTAGTTTATCATTCTGGTGTTGCAAAGCCTGAGCAGGACATTTTTTAATTAGTTTTTGAACCCAAGCTCGGCTTGTGCCTGCCTATACAAGCTTCCATGACTGCAACAGATGGTTAGTATCTTCCTACTGGTTTTTCTTAAATTGTTGTTGTAAAAGAATGTTTTCTTAAAAATTTTCAGTTTATATTCTTTGCCTGGTGTAGCCAGATACATGCTAATGTGCATATGGGTTTTATTATGAGCATTCCTTTGGCCATTTACTGATCTTATTGTTCTAATGCTCACATTTCTTCAACTTCTTGTCATTCCTTGCATATGATGAGTTTTTCAAATTCCTGGTAATATGTGAAAACTACAGTCCTATATATTCTGATAGAAAAAAACAAATATAAGGTTGCTTTAAATAAATAGAAAATTTATTGATTGATTCAGTCTATACCTTGAATTTGAAGCATTGAGAAGACTATAGGTTTGGCCTAGACTGCCTTGTTTTTGTGGACTCCAATTAAATGGATGAAAGTTTGATGTTGGTGGAGTGTTGTCTTGCCATGGCATTTTCATCTACAACATTTTATAAACTAACTTAAACAATTTATGTGCTCAGAAAATTAAAAAATAAAGTAAAACAAATAAGCCTTTGGATCCAATCTGGGGTGAGCTCAATAAACATGCCTTGGACATGTGATTATTATCATGAAAATTATATAGCTCTTAGTGATTATATAAACAATGCGCTTAGATATAGTCACTTGCAGAATTTATAGAAATCTTTGTCAATATAGAGCAATTCTTGTTTTCCTAGAACTTTTGGTGTATAAAAGCAAATTAGAGGTGAAGCTAGGATGAAAAAGTATTACATCAAATCATTTATATGTATTCTGATTAGTAATAAGTTGTTGTTTTAATCGCCATTATCGCTGTTGATCTTGATAGTTTTTCCAGCTTTGTAAGTGAGTTGAGATAAGCTAATCAGAGATTACCCAACCTTGATGAATTTACATAGTAGCTCAACTCAGTAAGCATCCCTGGAGTTAAATCAGTTTTAAGCCATACTGTCACAAAAACTTCTTACACGGATGTGAAAATGTACATACATAGCAATCAGATACGAGTTAAGAACTTATTCAATCCAACATATCGTTTGTCAGCAAATTTAAGAGAGAAAACCTTTACATTGGTGGATTCTCATATCCTTTTTGTTCTTGAAGTTCAATGATTAAGTCATTTAAAATACTCAGATTTTTTTATGTAATAATACTCAGACATACATCTATGCATGCATACATATTATAAATATGCAATGTACAATTATTTTTTCATGTCAGATCGTAAAAGTTCTACGTGAATATATGCAAATACCCAAACGTAGAGGAAGAGGGCTCATGCATGTTGATTTGATATTGGGCATTCCTGTTACTCCACTGTGTCCTTATAGAGGAGGAAGATCCACTATTACCATTTCCTGGTGTTCTCTGCACAAATAAACCATGAATAAGAAAATACATAGTCAACAAGTTTATAAGCAATTCATAATTGATAAAAATTTTCTCAAGAATATTTTGTGGTTAAGTTTGCCTTTATATTTTAATGTCTATGTAAATAAAATCCTTTGTTGATTTGAACCAGTTTCACCTTCAGTGTGTACTTGAGTCCAGGAAATTGATAGAGTTACATTGTTTTTTAGGAATTTAACTCTGTCCATTTCTTTATTTATTCATTTCATTACACAAACATGTGTAACATGTGTCAAGTTTGTGTTACTAAACAGTTGTTTATCTCTGCTTTTTGTTCTTTGAATTTCATATCCTGTTGCCAGTGTTGACCTTGCTGTGGTTTTATGCAGGAAGGATTAAATTACAGCTTGCTTAGTGGTAATGAGATCGGAGGCTAAGTCATGAAATTTCATTATTGAATCCAAAAATCAAAATTTCGGGAGTAATTTCCAGTTCCTTGCTTGAATTGTATGCAGGATAAGCTCTGCTTCCTCTTTAGTTCTAATTGTTTTCTTCATTTCCTATTAGAGAAATTCTTAAGAGCAACATCATTGATTGATGGAGAATCAAATCCAAAGCATGTGCTTCTCTTTGACATAAAGGTTTTTTTATTGGGAAAAACAATCTTAATCTGTTTTTAACGGGTGGTATCATTGTTTCATTTATTTTCAGTATGTTGAAATTCATGCATTGTGGTATAGGATAATCGATATCATCCAACCAAGATATCTTTTACTTCTGTGAGGCCCTTCGAATCTACAGGGGTAATTTTTTTTTTTCTTTTTCTTTTTTTCATCTTTTGAAGATCTTTATACAGCTAATTCAATTTTATGACACAAATTGTATTGAAGGATGAAGGATGAATCTTACATGAATCCCAATGATCAAAATTCAGTTCTTGAACATTTGTACAAACTGTTAAGGTTATTTTGACTTTTCTTGTGATTGTAATTCTAGGAGCTATTGTAATATGCGCCAATACATTAATAGTATATATTGTTGTTATAACTTCATTTTATATCAGGTTAGAAATCGCATAGAGAGATCTACAAGAAGATTGTTGATAGATCAGAGATCAAATTACCATTGCTCAGAGTTAAGGTATTTTAGTTTATTTCAATAGTACTGGTGTGGTAATCAAATGATGATGGCATAATGAATAGTGAAAGTAGTGTTTTGCTATGGAAGACATGAAAAATTCAATCTTGTTGGATAGTGTTTTATAAACTATAACCATTCAAAATTGAGTCTAAATAAACTATAACAATCCAAAATTGAGTCTAAATTATATCTCTTAAATGCTGGTTGTTTTTTGTAGGAAGATGAATTAGAAGTTTACGAGGAAAATGGTATGAATCATGTTTTATGTTTTACTAAAACTTTGTTGGATATAGAGTAAGCATAGTCATACTTATTATTGTTATATGTTCATCTTTTACACGTTTATTAGTAACCAGACTTTGTTAATGCTCTCTAGAGGAAGAAGGATGTTGATGAATTAATTAACTACTTCTTGTGAAAGTAATTTTTATTATAATTATTAAAATAGATTTACATAATAAATCAATCAAATTAAAGTATATTGTAAAAGTAAAAAATGAGCCAAATTTCTTATCTCCCGTTGTCTTCATTGGAGTTTTCGATGACATTGATGATGAAATCGATGGCCGAGAAGTGATTTAACTAGCTCTAATGACATAACTATCCCTAATGTCTTGTGTTACTATGGATGGCAAAGAATCTATATATATATATATATAACAATCCCTAATGTCATGTGTTACAACGGATGGCAAAGAATCTACATATATATATATATATATATATATATATATATATATAATTCTAAGGCAGCTAGATTATTGCCATTTTGAAAATGTAGAATTTCTTCATTCTAACATGTAAAAAGATTGTTTGACTAATAGATTGCATTTTATTAGTGATGATATGGATTCTTTACATTTGTCTGAATATTATTGGTGATGATGTAGAATAGATTGATGAGTTGAATTTGATGCTATATGTGGCTTAATGTAATTTTTGTTTAATATTATTTGTTATTAATGGCATATATTAATAATGTTATTGATTGTTATTTGTTTCACATGGACAATAAATATTGTTATTTACATGCACATAATTTTATGTGAATGTAGAGATCTTCTATGTTGTATGTCATTTACAATACATTTATGTGAATTGAAAGGGTTTAATGTATAGATAGTAATGTGAATATGAATGGTTTGATAAGCTTTTATTTTATTCTTTGTATATATATAATCTTGAGGTATAAGGTTATATGATACCATTTTGGAGCATAGAATTTTTTTATTTTGACATGATGGAATATTACTAGACATGTGGCTTCATATAATTAGGGCATCCAAAGGTCTTGACATGGTGGAATATTATTAGACAATGGACACCATGTAATTGGGGCATTCAAGGTCTAATAAAAACTTAGATTAATTTTCACATAAACACAGACTATTTACATTCAAATACAAACGCCCGAAACGTGTTAGTCCCTTCATATTCACCGGAAAACAGGTTTGCCCGCTCTAAGTCAGTTTCGCAGTCTCTCTCATTTTCCCACCAAAGCTGCAGAAAAATATCATCTTCCCAGCTGGAGATTCATCCGGAACTCCTGGCCCGTTAAAGTTGTTACCACGAGAAGACTCTTAACACAAAAGTGGGTTGAGATTCTTATCATTTAATTTTCTTGATGGGTCTAGCTTTTAGGTTTTTATTTTTCAGCTCCCTAGACTTTTCATCGCCTGATCTAGAGACCACACCCGTTGTTGCTAAAACTTAATGGGCAGAAGTAACACCACCTGATAATTTTACTATTGATGTTTCAGAGTATGAAGATCGGAATCTGGGGCCTGAAAAAGGTAACTATTTTGGCTTCTCAGAATTGGGATTTTGTTTTTATTTCAATATAGCTTGCATGATAACAATTAATGAGTTGTCTCTTTTGTTGATGTTTCAATGTTTCAGAGCCGGATGATGAGAATGATACGCCTCAAAAAGGTAATGAATTAACCAAATTTGTTTTGTTGGGGTTTGGTTTTTTATACTTTTACATTTTTATGTTTTGCATTTTTTAGTATTACAATGCTCCAGGTCATTAACTCAACTGGGAGTGTACTACTATTATGATATCTCCAAACCAATAATTATTTCGTGATTGTAATCCTGATAATTGTGATGGGTTTCACTGATTATTTGTTTTTTGTTTTAAACGCGATACTAATGAAGGTTAGTGGTTGTGCAAATTTTTGTGATATGGCATTTTGTATTGATCCATTACCATTTATCTTCTTTAGTGGCCCTTCGGCTCGGTACTAGAATCTTATATTTTTGTTTGGTCTTCTGAGACTTATAAGCGTGTTGTGAGTTTTTTGATGTGATTGGTGGTTGTTACCAGATAGCGGAGAAGAAAAGTGTGATATTTTCACTGGGGATTGGAAGGTCGCACTCTCATGCATTTAATTTTAATTTTAATTGCTATGTGGGGGTTTTAGTAAAGTACAATATTATATGCTTATTAATTACAAGATTATGCATGCCAGATTTAACTTAAAATTTGTAATTTATAGTGGAAAATATAGAATCATTATGCTAGAGGTAAGAAGTTTGAAATTTGTATGAAAATATGAGTTATGACATTCAGTAACTGGAATGACATATAGATGTGGAATTTTGGTACAAGTCCTGTTATTACTCACTGTTTACGGTGCTGTATATATTAAGGTTTTATTTTTCATTTTATTTAGTACGTTTGTTGTGCTATGTAGGGAGATAGGATTAGCTGCCACCACGGTTGGGTTGACTTCTGAAGCAGCTTAGCATCTTGAGGTTAGCTGTATATTTTATTTATATTTTAATGTTGTGATGTTCATTTAATCAAATTCAGATTTTTATTTGTGGATTGTTAAACTTTTGAATAATTCTTTAATGTCAACTGTTTGAACCATAGTTGTAGGTATTATTATAATTTTGAATTAGGGTAATCTTTTCTGTGTCACTATTTGTTTATCTATTTATACCATGTGTCAACTCATCTCTCTGAAATTTTGAATCTATGAGGTAGCTGAATAAATTTCTTATACCATTTTGAATGACTCATTTATATATCACTTAGTGACGTTCCAATGTGACAGTGCAAGCTTTTAGGATTTCTTTTGAGCAATCTCCAAAGAAGGCCAAGCAAGACCATGGAAAAGCTAGAGAATCTGATGTTATAGATGTGGAGTTTGAAGAATTCTGTAAAGCTATTGAGGCTAATCTTTCTATTGAACAAATGGTTGAGATTCTTGAAGTCAAAGACCAAGACTCCTCTGGCACAAATCCTGTTGTTGTCACTAAATGGTAAGTTCAATTAGAACATCCACTAATTTACATATTTTTCATCTATATATAAACCACGTATGTTATTGAAACAGCCAAGACATGTTGTTTTATGGACCATTAGGGAGATGCCAATAGTAAATTGGAATTTGATGGTAAAAGATGTCCCCAGGTATGTTGTGGGAGAAACTAAGTTGGAAGCTTCAAAAGAGGGTTGTGCTCTTAAGGATTTCAAGTATGGATGTTTTGATTACCAGTATGCTTGGACAATAAAGATTCATCAACTGATAAGATGGATAGAGAAGCAAAATTGCCCTTCTGTGTTGCGCTTGAGGTGATGTATTATGATCTCTTTTTTTGATTGTTTCCTACTCTATAGCATTTTGTTGTGAACTCTGAGGATCCGTTGACATATTTTCTCACTCATTTTTAATAATGTGTCAATGTTATTGTGGTTGCTTAGATTTGGTTATGGTGTGCTATAGGCTACATGTTTGAAGAAACATCTGAAGAGGTTTAATAATTCATGCATTTTTGAATGGATATTGCTTTCATGTTTAAACTTTCTTTTATAATTCATGATTACTAAGATATGAGACTCCAACTTTGTCACAGTTAATATTTTTGCTTTTTATTTATTTACTTTTGGTCAGTAGCTGTTATTTTCATTGATTGAAGAAGCATATAATGTTTACATCTTTGAAATATCTACAGTACTGCTCAAAAATGCTTTAAAGTATCCTATCACATAATGTTTACATTATTGAAATATCTACAGGTACTGTTCAAAAAATGCTTTAAAGTATCCTATGCAGAGCAACTTTCTGCAAATCCACTTTCTATGAAACCGTCACCAAATTAATATTTGGGTCTATTGTCAAAATGAGGTTCATGTGCGGCTCAGGCACTATAGTCTTTTTTGTCACTTTTCATCTTTAAAGTTGCTTCTTGCCCTCAGGTAGAATCACAATTATATGCTGGTAGATTTACAGTTTTCTCTTTCCTTTTCTTCCCCCAACTCATCAATGGTGTGAATCATCCTTGAGCAAGCTGTGCTTTTGAGCTTTATATAATCATCCTTCAAACCTTTCTTGCGCCTTTGAACCATTGTTTATTTATGAAATTTCATATTATTAGCTTCGTTGAAAAGAAGTAAGACAGGATTTGTAAGTTTCATTCTTCTATGTTTTTGTATTTTAATTTGTTTGTCCATGTACAAACTTACTAATTAGAGTCTCGAATTTATGCAACATATCAGGCTTGATAATGCTTTAACCTCAACTGCCAATCAGCTCATTCCACCTACACCAGCAACCTATACACCACCTGTTGAGCAACCGGAAGTGGTCATTCAAAGGTGTAACCAGCCATTGCCCCACTCACAGCTTATTTGAGTCAAGACTAGAATGTTTTTTTTTTCCCCTAAACCTTTTGCTAGTAACAAACTTCAATCTTTTCTCTATCAAATCTGTGAAATGTTTACCAGTAATCTTGACATATTACCCTATTTTTTGTGATCATCTTTTTATTTGTGATTTTTATTATGGCTGTTAATCTGTTTGACTCTACTGCAGATAGTGACAAAAGTTCTTTTAGTCTATAAACCTTTATCTGATTATTGCATTGTTTTGTAGGCGGATTTATCGGAGCACCTGTCAAAGCATTGCTTGGCTAGATGGATGAAGTGGCTTGTTAACCAGTGGAGCAATGTGGCTTAATTTCCAGATGGTTACTTTTATCCAGTTTCAACTGACTGATAAACTTCAAGAACTCTTATGGAACTGGACTTATTTGATGGTGTGTAAACATATCATCAGACGGCAGCTTTGTTTCAGACTCTCAATCAAATTTTGACAGCTTGACAGGCCGAGAAGGATACACATGCAACTTAAATTTGATCTGATATGCAGGTTGATACAACAACATGGCATCAACCTCTGCAGTCTTAATCTCCAAATCGGTTGAACGTAAAATCCAGCTGAGAACTCTCTCTTAAGGCGTTTTATCTTTAAATTTATCGAATTCCATGTTTACTGGAGGGATTTAAAACTGATGTCTTTTTTGTTTTTTGGTGGGTGTAGGACAACAGAATTGTGAAATAGATTATGAGAGCATCTGGCAACTGGCAAGCCGGTTCCATTATGCTCAGCTTCGATGCGTTGCTATGTAATTTGATATTTACATTTATTTCAGTTGTGGAATATACATTATCCTAAAACTTTTGTTATTCAGATGAGAGTTGCTTTACAAGTTTAAGAGAAATCATGTTTATAAATTGGATTCCTTAATTAATGTCATCCCAATCCCATGAAGCCCATAGAAGAAAAAGTTGGAATCTTTTATAATTTTGAAACTTAAAAAAGAGTATTATTTTCCATGTTGCTTAACAGTCTGGGGGTGGTCATATTCGACCTTGCTGTAGTTTTATGCAGGAAGGATTAAATCACAGCTTGCTTATTGGTAACGAAATCTGAGGCCAAGTGATGAAATTTCATTATTGAATCCAGAAACTGGAATTTCGAGACTAATTTCCAGTTCCTTGCTTGAATTGTATGGAGGGTAAGTTCTGCTTCCTCTTTAATTCTTCTAATTGTTTTCTCTTCATTTTCCTATTAGAGAAATTCTTCAGTTGGAACATCATTGATTGGTGGAGAATCAAAGCCAAAGCATGTGCTTTTCTTTGACAAAAAGGTTTTTTATTGGGAAAAACAACATTAATTTGTCTTTTTAACAGGCAATATCATTGTTTTATTTGTTTTCACTGAGTTGAAATTCATGCATTGTGGTATAGGTTAATCAATATCGTCCAACCAAGATACCTTTAACTTCCTGAGGCCCTTCGAATATGCAGACGTAATTTATTTATTTATTCATCTTTTGAAGATCTTTATACGGCTAACTCAATTTTATGACACAAATTGTATGGAAGGATGAATCTTACAATCCCAATGATCAAAATTCAGTTCTTGAACATTTATAAAAAGTGTTTAAGGATTATTTTGACTTTTCTTGTGATTGTAATTCCAGGAGCTAGTGTAATATGTGCCTATACATTAATAGTATATATTGTTATAACTTCATTTTATTTCAGGTTAGAAATCGCATAGAGGTATCTACAAGAAGATTGTTGACAGATCAGAGATCAAATTACCATTGCTCAGAGTTAAGGTATTTTAGTTTATTTTACACTTAGGATTCTTGCATATCTTTTTCGTAGCCCAGTCTCAAGTGTTTCTACAGTCCTAAACTTAAAGAATTGTTAATCTTAATGAGTCAGGTATCATGTAACTTTTATCCTTACGTAATCTAGCACATCTTTTGAATTTAATTGAACAATTGTTGCTATTGCACTGCTAGCATGGTATGGGGCCGACACTCGTTAAATATCAATGAACCTATAGTCTAAAAATTGGAGTAAGTGTTGAACAGTTTCTTGTTTAGGCAAATAGGAGGTAGTAATAGTGGGTAACTTAGATTCTAACTGCAATGGTATCACTTCGACATTGGATGGCAGCTGAAATTGATGATTCTGAAAGGCTTCACCTACAAGTGCTAAATCAACAAAACATAGAGGCCTTAGTTGTTTAAAACAATTTGATATGTATATGACACCGAGTACTACTAAATATATGTTGAAATTTCTAGAGGGAAAACTCCTTATAAAATGAGTGGACTGCATCAAATGGTAGAAGCCCTGTTTTTCCATTCATGGACTAATTCTAAACAACATTAAGTATTCTTCTTATGTTTCTATACAATCTAAAGTTTGTTAAATATTTTTTGCAGAGGAAGAAGAAGGATGATCTAAACAACATAAACTTGCTTTGCATTTTGTCTTTCACAAGACAAGAATGTTCCTGGATTTCTTTTAGAAGACAATAATATTGTATCCTTATAGAATAAAATTTTTTTGTAAGGATGGAACCAAGCAGGCTTGAGAGCAGGCAAAAGTATGTTCATTTCAACATCAATTACGTATCCCTCCCTTCTGCATATATAAATTTCTTCCTTCTTTTTCACTTTTTCAGTAATTAATATTGATGTGACGAATTCTACAATCGACCCTCTTGGTTATACAATTCCTTCAGGATTCAGTAGCTGCAATCTTACTCCTTATTACTTTGGGATTAATATGCCTTAAGGAATATTAATATTATTTAGAAATAAGAAATAAGTTGGTAATTTGAATGTAAAATTCAAGCCATTAATTGGTACGTAAGTTAGAGAACATAAAATTGGTGAAGGTAAATCAAACAGCCTCGAAGCTAATTAAACCTTAATCAATACAAATTTGGAACAATTCAAATCAAAGTCAAAATTGATATTAAGGGCATTTATAACTGCTTTTGTGGATTACGTGATTGTTTTTTTTCAGGATCTTATTTTAATATGTTAGAATTAACGTACCTTGATTGCAATCCTTATGTTCAGGCTTAAAAAAGCATACATTGATCTTCTCTTGTTGAAGACAAGAAGATTTGATTTTGAATACTTTACAGATTCCAATACTGAACATGTTATAAAAGAAAAGAATGAAGTAGACTTAAGAGCAAAGGCAAATTAAGAATGAAAAGATTGCTTTTGATGCTTCACCATTATCTACTTGCCGAAATGAATATTAAAAGATTTATTTTCCTATACAGAATAAGTCAATTAATACCAAAACATTAATTTGTTGAAAGAAAAGAATGAACATTATTTTCAATATCAGTTTCATACCTTACTTCTTCCTATCAGTCATTTTTCTTTGCTTTATATATTCCTTCTTGTTTTTATACTTTTCTTTAAGGGGTGAATGCCACTTACACCATTGTCTTCTTGCTTACAAAAATATTAAGGCAGACATATTCATTTTGTCTTTCAGAACAAGAATAACATTTATTAAAGAAAAGGATGATCTTGTAACAAGAATGGAACCAAGCAACCTTGAGAGCAAAGGCAAATTACGGATAGAAATTGGAAACATTCATAATGTCAACATCAATTACATACCTTGCTTCTTCTTCTCATTCAAATTTTCTTTGCTTTATACATTCCTTCTTGTTCTTATGCTGTTATCATTTCACAACACACAACCATTCATTCTCTCATTAACCCTTTCATTTGATTGTGTTTTCCTCCTGTGTGTTTAAAACTAAACCCAAATATTTCTCGCAAATCATTGCTTCAAATCTTACATTTTATCCTTCAACCACTCAATAGAAATCTCTCCTTATACCCAAAAAACAAAAAAAGCCATGGAATTTGTTTCTTCAATTGCTGGGAAGGTCGCGGACTATTTGTTTGTAGCTGCTGGCGATCAATTTGGTTACTTGTTTCATTACAACGACAACTTTAAAGACTTGAAAGAGAAGGTAGAGGAACTTGCTGGTCACAGAGAGAGGGTGCAAGTGAAAATTGATACTGCTAAAAGAAATGGAGAAAGTATCTTCACTGATGTTCATAACTGGATGGAAAAAGTTGATAAGATTTCTGCAGAAACTGAAAAGTTTTTTGAAGATGAAGTCAAAGCAAACAAGAGGTGTCTCAAAGGGTGGTGCATTAATCTCAAACAATGTTATCGATTCAGTAAGGAGGCAAAGAAGCATACACTGGAGATTTCTGATCGGCTCCAGAAAGTGGAAAAGTTTGAGAGTGTGTCTTGTCCTGCTTCTCCACCTGGAATTATATTGTCATCAAAGTTATTTTCTTCAGACACTTTTGAATCCAGAAATTCAATTAAGAAGCAAATCGTGAAGGCGTTAATTGGTGATGGTAATGTCAGCATAATTGGTATATGTGGGATGGGGGGCGTGGGTAAGACCACACTGGTCAAAGAGATCAGCAAACAAGTAAAAGAAGAAAAGATGTATGATGTGGTGGTGATGGCGGTTGTGTCTCAGACTCCTAATATTGTGAAGATTCAAGAGGAAATTGCTAACATGTTGGGTTTGAAACTTTCGACTGATATCGAGTCAGGAAGAGCACGATCCTTGTGGGAGAGAATCAAGAAAGAGACGCGGATTCTTGTCGTGTTGGATGACGTTTGGGAAAGAATCAAATTGGATGAGATTGGTATTCCTTTTGGGAGTGACCATAGAGGTTGTAAAATTTTAATCACCTCTCGAAGCAAAACCATATGTAATCAAATGGAGTGTCAAGAGATATTTACAGTTGAAATTTTATCAAAACAAGAATCTTGGACACTTTTCAGAGAGATTGTCGGCTCAGATGTCGAAACTTCTGACATAAGCTCTTTTGCAAAAGAGATAGCTACTAAATGTGGTGGCTTGCCACTTGCAATTGTGATAATAGCAGGAGCTTTAAAGGGCAAGAACAAGCATGTGTGGAGAAACGCGGCACGACAACTTCAAAAGTCTAACCCCTCTGACATCCCAGGCGTGGAGGGGATCTTATTTTCATCTTTGGAGCTGAGCTTGCATTATCTAGAAAAAGTGGAGTCAAAATCACTTTTCTTATTTTGTAGCTTATTTCCAGAGGATTACAAAATTCCAATTGAAGTTTTAGTGAGATACGCGATTCGTCAGAGATGGTTTAAAGATGTTGATGAGACAATAGAAGATGTCAGAGATAGAGTTCATGCTATTGTAAGTACCATCACTTCTTCCTTTCTCTTAATTGATGATGGTGAAGAGTGTGTTAAAATGCATGATGTAGTGCGAGATTTGGCATTAAACATAGCTCCTAAATATAATCACCAATTCTTGGTA
The DNA here is from genome assembly GCA_026229545.1 of Pistacia atlantica. Taxonomy (NCBI): domain Eukaryota; kingdom Viridiplantae; phylum Streptophyta; class Magnoliopsida; order Sapindales; family Anacardiaceae; genus Pistacia; species Pistacia atlantica. Next base: position 23,843,241 of record CM047909.1, on the reverse strand, counting down.
AAAGTTGGCACTGGTCTACGAGAGTGGACAAATAGAGATACTTTTGAAGATTTCACATGTATCTCATTGATGCTAAATAATACTATGGAGCTACCTAATGAGTTAGAATGCCCAAAGTTGCAGCTTTTGATGTTGCAAGGCAATTTTGAGATTTTTTTTCCTGGGAATTTCTTTCAAGGAATGAAAAATCTTAATGTTTTAGATTTGATAGGATTCACGCTCTTGTCATTGCCTGATTCACTTTCATTTCTTTCAAATCTTAGAACATTATATATTAGTGGTGGGGAGTTGGGTGACATAGGAGTAATTGGAAAGCTAAGTAAACTAGAGATTCTTTGTCTCTCCGGATCTAATATTGAGGAGATTCTTTTATCCTTTAGCCAATTAAGTAATCTCAGGTTATTAGATTTGAAAAATTGTTGGGATTTAACACTAATATCTTGTGGTGTTATATCCTCTCTTAAAAAGTTAGAGGAGTTGTTCATTAATAGATTTTCGGAATGGGAATGTGAAAGTGAAAATTTGGGAATTGATGTCAATCTTGTTGAGTTACAAGCCTTGTCTCGATTGACTCATTTAGAAATTTCTATTTCAAACCTTGACCTCTCATCAAAATTTTTGGTATTCCCAAATAACCTATCCAAATTTAAATTTAAAATAGGTTATTGTGAATATAACTTTTATATTGCTGAATATTTTGATAGGAGTAGATACTCAAGAAATATGTTTGTCTCAGAAACCAACATTTTAGAAATACATGACTGGGTTAAAGGTTTGCTCAAGAGAACTGAGTGTCTATTTTTAGTGAATATTTATAATTTAGAAAGTATTAGCCATAACCTAGTTGAAGACGGGTTCAGTGAATTGAAGTATCTTTATATCACATCATGTGATGAGATAAAGTATCTCCTAAATACAATGGAATGGACACCAAACTCAACTTTCTACAATTTAGAGGAATTGGTTATCCGTTTTAATTCCAACTTGGTTGAACTATGTCATGGACAACCTCCAGCCCCATCTTTTAGAAAATTAAAAGTTCTAAAAGTGTTTGGGTGCCCCTTGTTAAATGTTGTACGAAGTCTACTCCAAAGCCTTATTTGTTTGGAAGAAATAGAAATAGGGAATTGCAATAATTTAGAGGAGATCTTTGAGAAGAAAGAAGCTTCGGATAAGGAGTTAGACCACACCATAACCTCCCCAAGTTTGGGAAACCTGACTTATATGTACATAGTTGGTTGTGATAAATTGAAAACCCTCTTCACCCCTTCCATTGTCAAATGCCTGGTGAAGCTCAAGTCTTTTGTACTATGTAGATGCTCAACGATACAAGAAATAGTCACAAATGAGAAAGGAGAAAAAGAAGCATCAATAGAGAGGATAGTGTTTCCCAGTTTGTACCTCTTGGACCTTCGATGTCTAGACAACCTCACTTGTTTTAGCTCTGGATCATATACTATTGAATACCCAGCATTGGAGAGGCTAAAGATAGTTGAATGTGGAAAAATGAAGACCTTTGGTTATGGAGAGCAAGTGACACCCAAGCTTAACAAAGTGCTTGTGGGACATTCGGATGAAGAACGTTGGAATGGCAACTTGAATGCCACAGTGCAAGAGTTGTTCAATGAACAGGTATGTACTTAATGATGAAAGAGTTGTTCTGATCTCACGTGCATTTAATTATTAATTAAATTTTAAGGTCCAAATCAGGTAAGTTGTAGATAATCCACAAACACGGGCGGAGCAGGGGATGGCTCCCCCTGGCTTCATCGCTACAGAAAAAAGAAAAAAACAATTTTTATAATTTTACAATTATAATTATAATTAATTTTTCAGATAAGTTATTTTTATTATTATTATTTTAAATCTCTTATTCCTAATAAATAATTTTTTTTCTTTTCTTAATAAAATTATAATAAGTTCAATTTATTATGTGAACACTGTTTTCATTTCATTTCCTTTTTTTTTTTTTTTTCAAAATAAGTTATACATTTTAAATAATAAATCTCATCATATTTAGTGTGTGATAATTTTTCATATTCTATATTTGAAATTATACATTTTAAATAATAAAGTTCAAGGGGTGTCCATTACTAACACACTTATTATTTTTGTAGGCGAATCAGGCAGGAGGATCGACTTAAATTTGAGAGTGAAAATTGTATGAATCATGTTTTATCATATTATTTATTCAGTATTATTGAACAACACAAGAAATTGTGATAATTTGATTTGCTTGATTGTTCATATGATTGTGTATATATTAATTACTAACACTGATACACAAGGAAAAATAAAATAAAATTGATGGATCAATAGATGGTCGCTAGTTTTGGTGATAGCTCGTCGTCTTTGGTAGCTCATTCGTCGACTTCAGTGGTATCACTGTGATAGTCAAACGATATTGGCAGTAGTGAAAGTGACGTTTTGCTATGGATGACAGGGAAAAATTCAATCTTGTTGGATAGTGTTTTTTATTTTTTATTTAAATTAGGCCAATATTTTATTATCAATTAGATTAAATAATTATTCGCATAAAAAATTAGTTTATATCTTATATTGATTTTTAGGCTATTTTAGCAATTATTATTTACATAATTAATTTTTTATTCGAAAATCCTTCCTAAAGTACATAATCATTCAAAATATTTTGATCAACACTTTTAATTCGTAGTATTAGAAGTAATTGATTATTTTATAAATTCGGTCTAAATAAAATCTCTCAAATGCTGAATGTTTTTATAGGAAGATGAAGAAGAAGAAGAATTTCCGATGAAAGGTATTGAGATGTCAATGCTAGAGATTGTAATAATTTGGTTTGCTCTGTCATTACTATGATTGTTTTGTATATATTTATTAGAAACATTAATGATCTGTGTAAAAGCTTTTGTATATATTCTTTGTAATTCATGTATAATCATTTTTTTATTTTATTTTTTATTGTATTTAATCTTATTTGAGAGGTAAGGCTCATTACGTCCCTCTTTGTCTAAATGTTATCATTTTTTTCAATTAATAAAATTTTCCTCATACCGTCGAGGTTTGCTTAAAAAAATTAACAATATAAGATTTCATTTATGATATAATTAAAATTTACTTATTATAAATTAAGTGTATGAAACATATAACCTTATCATCGTAAAAGATATTTAAATTAAAATATATTGTTATATTTGATTCACGTGAAAATATATTTTATTATATTCAATCGCACAAGAAAAATATATAACTTTCTAAAGTTATTTATTTTTATAAATGAATATGCCTCGTGTCATAAATTGATTTGCATAAATTTTCATAAACATTGGTTTAGTTAAAAATTATAAAATATACAGTTATTAAATACTTCTTAAATTTAAAATAAAAGTTTGTTTTTTATTTAGTACTTATATTAAATGAGGGTCCCACGTGTCTCTTTCCCATCTTTTTCATTCTGATTTCATGCATTTCAAATTTTCAACACGAACGGACCATGATTTAATTATTAATTAAATTAAGTAATTATTTTCTAATTATTAAAATATATATTGGACTATTTATACTATTTAAGGATCTGAATTTGGGAACCCCAAACTCACTCAAGAACTTCGTGTTTTCTTGTTCCTACGACAGCTGAAACTCTACCATAGTACCATCGCTTCAACATTTCTAGCTCTTTTGTTCTCCGATATAGTACTCTTCCTTCTTTTCAACCGTGGAAATTGTTTCATTAGAAATTATAGAAACTGATGTTCAAAGCTGGATGTCAGAGGTTGATATAATCATTGCTGAAGCTGAAAACATTTTGGAGGTGTCTCAAAGAGTGTTGCATTTATCCCAGACAACATAAAATCAGTCTGGGTTTGTTAAAGGCAACATGTTCGATGAAATGCTTGTGAAGAATGGTTTCTTACATCTGGTGAGTTTGTTATCAAATGGTTCAAAGAAGCATAATTGAAGCCACTAGTAGGTACTGATTGATTTGCTTGCTTGCAAACAAACGAGAATTACAGCATGGTGTGAGGTAATTTCCAACTACTTGCATTTACTTAGACGTATTTAATATGATTAAGAAGCCTAACTAATTTATTTTTCTGGTGTTGCAGTGCCTGAGCAGACCCCATTTAATTAGTTTTAGAACCCAGGCTCAACTTTCTATACAAGCTTCCATTGCTGCAACAGATGATTAGTATCATATAACTGTTTTTGCTCTAAATTTAGTTGAAGAAAAAATTTTTCAAAAAATTTTAATTTATGTCCTCTGTTTGTGTAGCCAGATGCATGCTGATGCACATATGGGTTTTACCTTGGCCGTTTGCTTATCTTAAAACTGACAATGAAGGGAGGTTAATTTCCGGGTGGGCAATAGTCATTCCAGCTGTTTTTATTTTTACTGGACAGGTACTGCTTGTGAAACGCCAACTCAGTAGACAAAAGACCTCTAATGTAACATGATGAGACTTTGTCTTCATCAGTAAACAAAGAGAAGCTGCCTGTGTAGCGCTGAGGCTTGCACTTTGCTGTTTACAGGCATGCTCCGTTGGTATTCTTGCTAAGATGCCTTTGTGGAAATCTGGTCTTGAGCACCGACAGGGTACTGGTCTAGGAACTTAATATATATATTTTCTAACAAATAATAAGATTTGATTATATGTCATATTTTAATATCAATTAGTTATCACAATTGTAATTAGTGTTAGCTTTAGGTTACAATTGTTTGTATAAGAATATACATAGATGTCATCTTTCAGTGTAATCTTATTATGTAATTGCTTTAATCATGATTTCTGTTTTGACAATTCTAGTAGAAGAATCAAACACTACTGTAAGCTTTCCCAAAGTTAATTCCACTAATATTATATTTTTAATGATGTAAATGGCAGACAAGAAGTAATCAAAAGATATATACCCTGTCAGCTTGCTTGAAGAGTTTGTGTCTTTGTGAATTGTGATTGCTTTTGATAGCCTGCATAATAAAAATGTTATAAAACATTTTATTGTATTTTATGATCTGAATTTGGGAACCAAAACTCATTCAAAATCTGTGTTTTCTTGGTCCTTCAAAAGCTGAAACTCTGCCACCACTTCAACATTTCTAGCTCTTTAGTTTAAATAAAATCTCTTAAATGCTGAATGTTTTTATAGGAAGATGAAGAAGAAGAAGAAGAAGAAGAAGAATTTCCGATGAAAGATATTGAGATGTCGATGTTAGAGATTGTAATAATTTGGTTTGCTCTGTCATTCCTATGATTGTTTTGTATATATTTATTAGAAACATTTAATGGTGTGTGTAAAAGCTTTTGTATGTATTCTTTGTAATTCATGCATAATCATTTTTTCTCATTTTATTTTTTATTGTACTTAGTCTTATTTGAGAGGTAAGGCTCATTACGTCCCCCTCTGTCTAGGTGTCATCCTTTTTTTCAATTAATAAAATTTTCCTCGTACCGTCGAGGTTTGCTTAAAAAAATTAAAAGTATAAGATTTCATTTATGATATTATAAATTAAGTGTATGGAACATGTAACTTTATTATCGTAAAAGATATTTAAATTCAAATATATTGTTATATTTGATTCACATGAAAATATGTTTTAATATATTCAATCCAACGAGAAAAATATATAACTTTCTAAAGTTATTTATTTGTATAAACGAATATGCCTCGTGTTATAAATTGATTTGCATACATTTTCATAAACATTAGTTTAGTTAAAAATTATAAAATATACAGTTATTAAATACTTCTTAAATTTAAAATAAGGACGTATAATCCTAGTTAGTAAATACGCGTATAAAACGTGTATTAACGTATTTTACAAAGGGATGTCGAATTATTCGCGAATTATTTCTGAATTATTGAAAAAAAACTGATTGAAACTATGTCGTTTTAGTGGGGGAAGAAGAAATAAGTGGGTAAGGGAAGAGATTGGAAAAGGTGTTTTAGATTGGATTAATGATATTAAAATAATAATTTATTGTGATTAACCGAACCAAAGTAAATGATAAAGAATAAGTAGATGTGTGAACGCGCTAGCTTTTTACCTAGTCAGATATTTTCTTTTTAACTTTTTGCTGTTTTGGCCAACTGAAGAAATCATCTTATTTCTTAATGTTACAGTTAAAGGGAATATTTTCATGAAAATATGTTTTTATTAGATATTAATCTGAAATTGAATTTGAATATATATATATAACCAAACATGATACCTTACTTGGTATAACTTCATTTTTTAAAGTTATAATACGTTAATGTATTATTTAATATGATTAATTATAATTACATCATACCTAAATTTATTGGATTTTATGATTTCTTTATTTAACTTTCTTACACAACCTAATAATCGAGTAGTTTTAACTCTTATTGAATCAAAATAAATAAATAAATAATAAACAATTAAAGTCATATATTATAGATATAAAATAATAGTTAGACTATTGTAACACTAATTTGTGAGACAAAATTTTAATTCTTGATTTAATATAATTTAATAGATTAATGGGAAGTTAAAATTGGTTATATTTAATATCAAACTTATTAAGTTTTAAATAAATAAAGAATCATAGTTAAATATTATGTTTGAATCTAGATATTATAATTTGAATATCAATTATATATTGTATATTTATGTTATTGGTTAATTGAATACTTTGTATTTGAAATACTATATTGATTTTAACTAGGTAATCCATAAAAGTGTTAAAACTAAGATTGATATTGTCGTATTTTTCAAAATGTATTATTGACAATACACCGTATTAAACTTATATATACCCATACTATATTTTTTTATACCCAAATTTTATAACCAAATTTTTATAAACATATTTTTTACCATTTACTATATTATACTTATAAAATTCTTATGTGCTTTTTCTGTCATATTCGTATTTACTAACTTAGGGACATATTATAAATTTGTTTTTTATTTAGTACGTATATTAAATGAGGGCCCTGCGTGTCTCCTTTCCCATCTTTTTCATTCTGATTTCACGTATTTCAACACGAACGAACCATGATTTAATTATTAATTAAATTAAGTAATTACTGTTTGGTTCATTATTTTTATCCATATTCTCAATCCTATTCTCCAAATAATGTTTGACACATTATTCCAGAAATATTATCCTATTTTTTAATTACTTTTAAACCCCATAAGGTTATTAATTTCACTAAATACCCCCTGAAAAAAAAGTTTAAAAATTAACAAAAACACCCCCATCAACCCAACTTGTCAGATTCAGGCAACCACCGTTGGTGATTGCGGAAGAATCATACTGTGATCTAACTTTCAACCGAGAAATGGTAGGAAGTTCACCGTCTGGCCTTTTCCGGCCGATCCACCAGCATCTGGCCGGAAAAGGCCGGAGATCTGCAGCCGACGGCCAAAGAAATGGCCGCCGTCGTTGGCCAAAATGGCGGCCACATCTTTGGCCGTCTGATTTGGCCTTTCCGGTAGCCTTGCACGCCTGCCACAACAAGTCAGATCGGCCTCTTTCTCGGCCGGATCCAGTAGTGGATCGCCTGGAGGTGGAAAAGGCCATAACGCATGCTATGGCACAGTATGATCCACAGGTCTATCTTAGTAACAAAATTTTTCACGTAGATTCCATGGCAGGTGGTGGCGGGAATTTGGCATCACGAGGAGGTGGGGGTGTTTTGTCATTTTATATGTTAGGGTCTTTAATTAAATTAGTAAACTTAAGGGTTTTTTCATAAATTTTTAAAGTTTACCTCGTAATACTCCTCCATCCAATAACCCAATACTATCCCCAAAATCCTATCCAAAATACTCAAACGCACCCTTTATAATTATTAAAATATATATTGGGCTATTTATACTATTTAAGGATCTGAATTTTGGAACCCCAAACTCACTCAAGAACTTCGTGTTTTCTTGTTCCTACGAAAGCTGAAACTCTACCATAGTACCATCACTTCAACATTTCTAGCTCTTTTGTTCTCCGATACAGTACTCTTCCTTCTTTTCAACCGTGGAAATTGTTTCATTAGAAATTATAGAAACTGATGTTCAAAGCTGGATGTCAGAGGTTGATATAATCATTGCTGAAGCTGAAAACATTTTGGAGGTGTCTCAAAGAGTGGTGCATTTATCACAGACAACATAAAATCATTCGGGGTTTGTTAAAGGCATTTTATGCAACATGTTTGATGAAATGCTTGTGAGGAGTGGTTTCTTACATCTGGTGAGTTTGTTGTCAAATGGTTCAAAGAAGCATAATGGGCAATAGTCATTCCAGCTGTTTTTATTTTTACTGGACAGGTACTGTTTGTGAAACGCCAACTCAGTAGACAAAAGACCTCTAACGTAACATGATGAGACTTTGTCTTCATCAGTAAACAAAGAGAAGCTGCCTGTGTAGCGCTGAGGCTTGCACTTTGCTGTTTACAGGCATGCTCCGTTGGTATTCTTGCTAAGATGCCTATGTGGAAATCTGGTCTTGAGCACCGACAGGGTACTGGTCAAGGAATTGGGTCTTACCTAAACACTCGTGAAGGTAAGTGGTGAATCCTAACAACTTGTATTTACTTGTATGTACTTAACTGGATTGAGAAGCCTGATTAGTATCATAGTATTTTTGCTTTAGCTGCAGTTGTAGAAGAAATTTTTCTGTAAATTTTAATTTTTACTTTGTTAAGAGCTCATGCTTATAAGGGTTTAGTGTAGATTTTACCCTTGCCCTTTACTTATCTTTAGAACTGTTTCTCTAATGCTTGCATTTCTTGAACTTATTGTCATTCATGCAAATACACTTTTTTTTTTCCTGGCTTATATTCACATAATGCAGTCTTATGTTTGCCCTGAAGGAATTTCTGCCCATTTAGTTGTCTCACTCTTTCCAAAATTAATGGTTGTGTGTTATTGCCAGAATCATTGAGGTTTTATATTTAATTAATTTTCTTTTGGATAATGGCTAAGGTGTTATCTTAGGTATGTTGTTAACATATACTTAATCTGTTGGATACTTTAATCTGTGACTGGGGTTGTGTTATCCTAGAATCATTGGGATTTTGTATTAATTATTAATTTGAATTTTCTTTTCAGAGCCCTGTTACTACGAGGATGTGAAATTTGTTGTAAGCTTGAAGAAAGTGACCTTGGGGACAAGGGTTAATTACTTGACATTTGAGCACAAAACAGGGGTAACTCATTCAAACTAATCAACTACTGTTCCTTGTTTTCATCCATGGAAATTGTTTTTTCAGTCGTTGGAAGCACTTAGACAGTTTGTTTGGTGCCGCAGGCTGTCAGTTTGGTTACTTGCTTCACTACGAGGACACATTGGAACCTTAGAGAGCAAATTAATCAACTTGCTGGTATAGGAGACAGTTAGAAGCCAAAATTAAAGCTGCTAAAAGGAAGCTAGAAATTATAGAAATTGATATTCTGGATGTTGGAGGTTGATAAAATCACTGCAGAAGATGAAAAAAATTTGGCTTATATTTCTTGAACTTCTTGTGATTTATGCATGTACTTATTTGTTTCTGGCTTAACTTTACAATATTATGTGATGCTAGCTAGTAGAAAAGAAAAAACAAAACTTAATATATTTTCTAACAAATAATAAGATTTGATTATATGTCATATTTTAATATCAATTAGTTATCACCATTGTAATTAGTGTTAGCTTTAGGTTACAATTGTTTGTATAAGAATATACATAGATGTCATCTTTCAGTGTAATCTTATTATGTAATTGCTTTAATCATGATTTCTGTTTGACAATTCTAGTAGAAGAATTAAACACTACTGTAAGCTTTCCTAAAGTTAATTCCACTAATATTATATTTTTAATGATGTAAATGGCAGACAAGAAGTAATCAAAAGATATATACCTCGTCAGCTTGTTTGAAGAGTTTGTGTCTTTGTGAATTGTGATTGCTTTTGATAGCCTGCATAATAAAAATGTTAATTAAACATTTTATTGTATTTTATGATCTGAATTTGGGAACCAAAACTCATTCAAAATCTGTGTTTTCTTGGTCCTTCAAAAGCTGAAACTCTGCCACCACTTCAACATTTCTAGCTCTTTTGTTCTTCTATACACTACTCTTCCTTGTTTTCATCCATGGAAATTGTTTCATTAGAAATTATAGAAACTGATGTTCAAAGCTGGATGTCAGAAGTTGACAAAATCACTGCAGAAGCTGAAAATTTTTTTGGAGGATGAGGTCAATGCAAACAAGAGGTTTCTGAATGAGTGGTGCATTAATCCCAGACAATGTAACCGGCTTAGTAAAAAGGCAAAGAATAGTTTTTTTTTTTTTTTTTTGTTTTTTTATTACATGTTAGAATTTGTAGCTTTTATGTTTTAATATATTCTGGGTTTATTAAAGGCATTTCACGCAACATGTTTGATGAAATGTTTGTGAGGAATGGTTCCTTGGTATTTGGTGAGGTTGTTGTCAAATGGTTCAATGAAGCATAATTGAAGCCACTACTTGGAACTGATTGGTTTCCTTGCAAATGAACCAGAATTACAGCCTGGCGTGAGGTAATTTCTAACTATTTGGATTTATATAGATGTTCTTAATTGGTTTGAGACGCCTAATTAGTTTATCTTTCTGGTGTTGCAATGCCTAAGCAGGTCAATTAGTTTTTGAACCCAGACCCAACTTGTGCCTTTACAAGCTTCGATGACGGCAACAGATGGTTAGTATAGATTGCTGCTTTTGGTTTCAATGAAGTTGTAGTAAAATTTTTTCATAAAATTTTAATATATATTCTGTGTGTATAACGAGATGTATACTGTAATACTCATGCACATAAGGATTATAGTATAGATTTACCTTGGCAATTTACTTATCTTCAACACTAAGGCTTGGCTTGCACTTTGCCTCTGCCGAGAGCAGCTTGTGTAGCCAAAGCAATCTACTTTCGTGGCCCTCATGATCTACTGGTTTGGCCGCTGATCTACTGTTGTTGTGGTGCATCTCTTTTTCAGTATTGGTTATCTCAAATTAATTATGCTTTTAAAGTGCTTGATAAATTGTCTCAATTAATTGTTTGATTGCAGTTTATTTAATGAATATGAAGAATATGATTTTGCCAGGACATGAAGCAGTGCAAGAGAAAAGGTTGGGTTGAATACATATCTATTGTGCAAGATATACTCTTTAACTCTTTTGTTCATGACTGAGGAAGAACAATTTGAAGATTCAAAGATTTTAAAAACTCATTCCACTTGTTATGGTTAAAAATGCTACAATTTCTTCTGACTTCACACTTGTCTAGTTGTCCGAACCATCACTTATTTGTAAGCATGGATTAGACTATATGAAATATTCATTGTGTTCTAGCTTTAAATTTTGGTATGCTTTTAGAAACTTTTCAGGTAGAACTTTCTGAAGGTTGTCTGGAACAGTTCACACATGAGATCCAGCCCTTTCTGAGAAAGCAAAGTGATGCTTTTTCGGTTTAACAAAGGTGAGCTCCATTGCTTTCTTATGCTTGCTGTGCCTAATACTTGTAAAGAAGAAATGTCATATTTAACTATTAATTTTATTGTTGAGTTATTTAGTGTTGCCTTTGTGGACACCTGGTTCACTTTTCTAATTCCTTTTTACTCTTTAATACTTGACTTAAGGCATTGGTATGGTTTATGAATCTCCCAACTCTCTTGAAGATTCCAAACATTGAATCTGCATATGTAGATTCTACATTGATTTTAATCACTTTTTACAGATATTGCCCCTGACCTTCTTGTAGGAATCAGCAAGCCTCTATGCAAAGATGGTGTTGATTACTACTGGTCATTGAATTGCATTATATGTAAATGTTCATGACAGTAGGCATATGTTACGTTATTAACATTTGCCTTTCTGCATACTTTAGTCCATTGACATACTTGATTAAGATTTTAATGTTTTTTTAATTGTTATAAGTGAGCGCAATTGCAGCAAATTCGAAATTATTAGGTAACACTGGTCTGCATAAGTAGATTTCACTAATTGATTGATTAATCACCTTCTACAGGCATGCACCCTTGGTATTCTTGCCAGGATGTCTCTGTGGAAATATGGTCTTGAATATCGACAGGGTATTGGTCATGGAATTGGGTCTTACCTAAACATTCAAGAAGGTAATTGGTGAATTCTAATAACTTCTGTTTACTTGTATGTACTTAACTGGATTGAAAAGCCTAATTAGTCTCATATTATTTTTACTGTAGCTGCAGTTGTAGAAGAAATTTGTCTCAAAATTTTAGTTTTTATTTGTTAAAGAGCTGGTGCTTATGAGAGTTTTAGTGTAGATTTTACCCTTGCCATTTACATAATGCAATCTTATATATGTTTGCCCTGAACTCTGAATGAATTTCTGCTCAGATAGTTGTCTTAAGTCTTCCCAAAATAATTAGTTAATCTGAATTGTTGAGGTTTTATATTTAGTTATATAATTATTTTGAATTTGCTTCTCAGAAATCTGTTTCTATGGAGATGGGAAAGTTGGTTTAAGATTAGATAATGTGCTCTTAATCAAAGAGGTGGATACAAAATTCAATTTTGGTGACAGGGTTACTTGACATTTGAGCATATAACATGGGTTAGTTAATAATCTATTCCCACTGATTCCTCCCAATCTTTCTATGAAAAATAATAATATGCTCTATATTTTGTCATCACCGGTATTCATGCTTCAATCAACTTCGTGCTTTTGGTTTTCTTTAATTTGTTCTTTGTCGCTTAAGACTTTGAATTTGTATTGCATGATAAAAGCACAACTTTTCATGGCTGAAATAGACACTTAAAACACTTCTTGGAAAAAAGGGGGTAGTAAAACATAAAATCTTATTTGGTCCATATAGGTGCCTAAATTTTAGTTTTTTTATTAAAAGACAGTTTGTGGCAATGGTTCAAGTTGCCATCTTCTTGTTTCTCAAAATATTCTTAAATTTTTAACTCTGTTTGTATTTTAAACTTTACTTATATATTTTTAAAAAATTATATATATTTTATGTGGCATATGTTCAAAATATACAGATAAATATTTTGTGATTGCAGAAACGCTGAATTAATTAAAGCTTCTTTTTGTATGCTATATCCAAACATATCACCAAAAATATTCATACCATCTGTTCACAAAAGCAAACAACAACAATTTAAAAGGAAGAATTCACTTTGCTTTTTTGTTTTCTTTCAAAAATGCTCTATTGTGTTTTAATTTGAGAATGCACCTCATCTTTTCTTCTTTTCCAGTCTTTTCCCAGATTACTGGATAAAGAAAATAATTACCAGAGCAGAAGAAGTTAACAGTGAGCTCCTCTTTTCCTTTAGAAAGTCATTAAAGGAAACATTTGAAACTCTTCACTACTATAATACAGGGGAATATAAGTTACATTCACAGAATTTGGTTGGACAGAAAATGGTCTTCAACGTTTTATTTAATTTTCTGGTGTACCTTGATGATGATTCTTTTGAAATTTTATGATTAATTTTTCCAATACTTTAATGTATATGTAGAAGAAATCTTTTGTTGGTTTGAGCTATTGTCACCTTTTATATATACTGTAATTGTGTTTTGAGTCTAAGAAATTGACATAATTACATTGTTTCTCTATTCTCTAATGATTCATCTGATTAAACGAACATGTGATGAGTTTGTGTTACAGAAGGGTTGTTTATCTCTGACTGTAAATCTGTTCATTGTTCTTTGAATTTCAGATCCTTCAGCCAGTGCTGATCTTGCTGTGGTGTTAATGCAAGATGGATTAGCTCACATCTTGCTTATTGGTAATGATATGTACGGCTACGTCATAATCGAATCCAAAGAACACAATTTCTGGACTAGTTTCTAGTTCCTTGCTTGAATTGTATGCAGGGTAAGCTTTGCATTCTCTTTAATAAGCTACATATGTTGCATGTAAAATAATAAAAATAGACATTTTTTTGAGTATTTTATAATTATTACAATAGATTTACATAATAAATCAATCAAATTAAAGTGTAACGTAAAACTAAAAAATGAGCCAAATTTCTTATCACCCATTGTCTTCTTTGGCATGTTCGATGACATTGATGATGAAATTGATCACGGAGAAGTGATTTAACTAGCTACGATGACATAACAATCACTAATGTCATGTTTTACGACCGATGGCAAGGAATTATTGTATCATATTGGATAGATCAATCACCTATTTATGATCACAGTAAAGTTCAATAATCACTGCTTACTCAGTTTTCATGACACAATTTGGATTGAAGAATTAATCCCAATGATCAAAATTCATTTAGACAAAGTGGGAAGCGTTATTTTGACTTTCTTGTGATTGTAATTCTTGGAGCTAGTGTAATATGCGCCTATGTATTACTAGACATCTATTGTTATAACTTCATTTTATTTCAGGTTAGAAATCTCATAGACAGATCAGAGATCAAAATACCGTTGTTCAGAGTTAAAGTATTTTATTTTATTTTACATTTGGGATTCTTGCATTTGTTACATTTCGGATATCTTTTGAATTTAATTGAACAATTGTTGCTATTATACTGCTAGCATGGTCTGGGGCAGACTTTCTCACCCAATATCAATGAACTTAGGGTCGAAAAATTGGAGTAGGTGTTGAATATTTTCTAGTTGACGCACGTACGAGGAGTTAATATCGGGTAACTTAGATTCTAACTTCTATGATATCACTCTGACAATGGATTGCTGCTGAAATTGATGATTCTGAAAGGCTTCGCCTACAAAGTGCTAAATCAACAAAACATAGAGGCCTTAGTTGTTGAAAACAATTTGGTACTTAACTATCATTTTCTATATTTCCTATCTGTCAAAATATCACATATATGACACCGATTACTACTTCTAAATTTATAGAAATTTCTTATTTTTCTGGAGCACTGTGTTTCCATTCCTTAAGCTGCTCTCGACATTATGGATCAGTTCAAGCTTTTGCCTTTTGGTGGGACTTTTACTTATGGTTTCTCGTGGACCAAGCTATTTGGGCTGGATGATCTGCTGCTAGTTCAGTCAGGTGGGTCACGGCCGCCTTGGCCTTGTGGGCCATCCCCAGCGGTTTGCTCTGTTGGATGGGCCGTTGAAGCAGCCTGAGTCCTTTGCTGGTGGTCTTCTCTGCGTTGTTGGAAGGGTGACGTTTGTTGGCTCCATGGCTTCTTCTAGTTATTGGCATTTGGCAGCATGTGTATCGTTTCTCTGCTGCTGAGCGGGCTGGCTGCTTTTTTATGGAAGCCATGACCCATGACTTTTGTATGGGCCTCTTCATTGCCTGGGCAGGACTGCGTTGTTGGGCTTGTGATTTATTTTGTAATTTGATCTCTTGAGCCTTGTTTTTTTTTTTTTTTTTTTGCTAAGGCCGGGTTTGGTTGTTCGGGCTTCTTTGTACAGGATTGTAAATCCTTGTCTCTTCTCGGCCTTCTTTTTTGGTTATAATCTTGGGTCTGTCCAAGGTGTTTAGCTTGGAGGGGAGTCCTTTATGCCTTTTCATTTTTTATTCTCTTATATAATTATCAGGTTAAACACACCCCCCAAAAAAAAAAAAAAAAATTTGGTGTAATATTGGAGCATATGCTTATAGTAAAAAAGATGGAGACAAAATTCAAATTTGGTTGAAAGGGTTACTTGAAATTTGAGCATATAACATGGCAAAGTTAATCATATTGGTTCCTCCTAATCTTTCTATGCAAAACATATGTACTATATTTTTTCTATCACCAATATTCATGCTTCGATCATCTTTGTACTTTTGGAATTTTCTTAATTTACAAATAATTTGTGTTGTCATCCATGATTTCTTGGTATTTGATCGTGAAAGAGAGGAATTTGTGAACTGAACTTCTTTGATTTCTACATACTTGCAAAGAAAACATAGAAAAATTTTAATGGTATATCGTGTGAAAACTTGGAAGATTCTTATTGGTGTGTGAAAAATTTTGAGAAAAGAATTATACTCATAAACTATGTTGTGTACGTAATATTATTAATGAATGAAAATGTTTTGGGATTTTTGTCTCAGCGTACATGTTTCTTGACAACCATAGTTTGTTAATGCTCTTAAGGGTAAGGAGGATGAAGTGCTTGCTGTGAAAAGGATTTGGATGTCAATACAAGAAATTGTAATAAGAAGCAGTAATAGTTTGATTTACTTGATCATTCTATATGATCTTATCTATATTCATAACCAATATCTAGAACGTTGGAATGATAACCTTAAAACCTCAGTGCAACATTTCTTCAATGAACAGGTATATGATGATCAAGTGAAAGTGGTATGATTCATGTTTCCATAACACAGTCATATTCTTCCACTTATTTCATATTCTTTAACATGTTTATTTACAACCAGAGTTTGTGTTTATGCTTTGTAGTTTGTACAAGGTTATTTTGATGGGGTCATTCTATGATGTTGGTATAGTATAATAATAAGTTGTTATCAAGGGTATACTTACATGGGATGTAGAATTTTCCTTGATTAGATTGAGACTAATGATTCTGAGAAGAGAAAAAAAAATTAGCTCTTGGTGTCCATGCATGCTTCGTGTATTGCTCAACATTTTGTTCAGCATTTCAGGTTAATTTCTTCCCTAGAGGCCTGTAGGATTAGCTGAAAGTACTGATAGTGAAAGTGGTATGAATTATGTTTTACTATGTCTTAGTCACCTAAAACTAGCACAATATCATATCATTGAGCTTAATTTTTTCATTTTTCATATAATGTTTATTTACAACTTGAATGTGTTAATATTGCTCTGCAAATGGACAAGAATAAACTGCTTCTTGTGAAATAGCTTGGGATTTCATTACAAGAGACTGTAATGAGGTAGGAAGAATTTGATCATCTTGATCATTCATATCAATGTACATTCCGCCAAATTGAGATGGTGTCCTATCGATAGTTAAAATTGAGACCCTAAAATATTGATCGGCCTAATTAAACTCGATTGTATAAATAATTGTTTTCTGTGGTCATCCTCTTATGCTGGTATAGTAGAGTAGATATCAGAAGAGTTAAACAAATGTTCCTTCTTTACTTTTATAATTTCATAACGCAAATAATATATTATCAGAGTAGTTTAACACAAGAGTTAACATGAAGTAGATTTTAAATATATATCTTGATTGTAATCCTCATGTTCAAGCTTAAAAAAGTATACATCGGTCTTCTCTTGTTGAAGACAAAAATATTTGATTTTGAATACTTTACGGATTCCAACTCTGAACATGTTATAAAAGAAAAGACTGAAGCAGGCTTGAGAGCAAAGGCAAATTAAGAATGGAATCATTCATTCATAATTTAAAGATGAATTACATACCTTAATTGCTTCCTCGTGTCATTCACTTTAATTTATTTTATGTATTCTTTACTTTATTCTCCTTGGCTTTTATGCTTTTCTTTCTGTCATTAATTGTTTTAAGATATATACAAAGTAGAAGTATTTCGTTATTGTGCTTATGTGATATATTGTGCTTGTCTTTAATTTGTAGCAAACTAAACTGTTGATGTGTGATTTTGACATCAACGAGTCACATGTACAAAGTGTTAAGCTTTTCTTAGAAATTACACGTAAATGATTCATGAGAAGCGTTTATGGTACCGACATTATATATGTTTGCAGAAACATAAATAAAAAATTGACAAGAGAGATTTTTATAGTGGTTCGAATGCTTAAAGCGAATTCTACATCCATTGTTATTTTATTATTCTTTTATTATTTCTATGATATTGTCTGTAAAGCGCACAAAGATGGAGAAATGCTTTGTTTACAGGGAAAAATGATGAAGCTCAAATTTATGTCTAACTCTAATTTGTCTAGTCTCATCTTTTGCGAAGAGAGATGCCCATTTATACTTTTGAGGTCAATGTAATTAGCGCTTTTGTAAGTTGTCTTAACACATGGGGACTATTTCTTAATCCTATCTTAAAATGAGATAGGATTGATATAAAATATCTCATGGAGGCGGTTTAGGTTTTTGACTGCTATTATTACCTTGTCTTTAAGTGCTCGTTAAACTCTAATTAAAAGTGCTGACATCAGTGTATATTTTTGGCATAACATAAGCCATTAAATTTCCACTTAAAATAAAAATATATAAGACATCCTAATAATTGAATAACATAAAATAAATAGATTTCCATAAGTTTTCAAGAAACAATATTAGTTTAGTTAAAAATTATAAAATAAATAGATTTTAAGTACTTTTTAAATTTAAAATTTTATACCAAAAATGTCCTTCAGTAGTTCGTTTTTACAATTACCTAGCAAATGGACTTTTTGGTAAATTAAAGTGTAATATAAAACCAAAATTGAATCTTTTGTCTTTGTTGTCTTCGTTGAAGAAACAAATTTCCTTTTGATTAAATGCTTGTGAGGAATGGTTCGTTGCTTGTGGTATTTTGAGTGTTTTGTCAGATAGTTTATGGAAGCCACTACTTGGAGCTCGCGAACAAATGAGAACTGCAGCCTGGTGTGAGGTAATTTCCTTTTAGATTGTGGATATCGTGTTAATTTTAGGTTTTGCTGCATAGTTTAATCTATTGTCATACTTGAACAAGGTTTTTAATTATTTTTATATAATTTTTTTAAGTGAGTTTACGTAGTTAGATTCAACTGATTGATTGATTAATCACATTTTATTGGTAATACCTTTGAAATTCTTGCTAGGATGCCTCTACGAAAGCTGGTGTTGATTACTGACATGGGACCCCATTTAATAAAAGTTCATGAAGGTAATGTTCGTAAAGGTAAGTGGTGAATTCCAAGTGCTTGCATTTACTTATATGTATTTAATTAATTAGATTTAGAGGCCTAATTAGCTGATCTTTGTGTTGATACAATGTCTGAGCAGGACCTTATTTAATTAGTTCCTATACTAGCTTTGCATGATTGCAACAAAGGGTTAGTATTATTAACATACTCAAAGATTCAAAGAGGATTTAAAGAAGATTGAAAAAAAAAAAAAAAAACCTAGGGTTCCATATTACTATTAACCAAAAGAAAAAGAGAATAATACAAAGAGTAAAGTTACATATATATACAACTAAGTAAAAGAACTAAACTACCCTTGAGAATAAGAAAAAGTACATATAACTCTTAACTCCTAACAAGTATATCTTTGTTTTTTTGCCTTAATTGCAGTTTTAGATGAAAGCTTTCATAAGGTTTTAAATTTGTTAAGAGCTACATGAGCTTTTTTTCTTTTTAAACTATTATCTCTTTTGTTTACTGGGCTCAGGGATCATATTCTTTGTTTGTGTAGCCAGATGCATGCTTATGCTCATGAAGGTTTGAGTATTGATTTTACCTTGACCATTTACTTCCCTTGGTGAGTCATTTCTCTAATGCTTATATTTCTTGAACTTCTTGTGATTTATGCATGTACTTATTTGTTTCTGTCTTACATTTACAATACTATGTGATGCTAGCTATTAGAAAAGAAGAAACAAAACTTAATATATTTTCTAATAAATAATAAGATTTGATTATATGTCATATTTTAATATCAGTTAGTTATCAGTTATCACAATTGTAATTAGTGTTAGCTTTAGGTTACCCAGTAATGCTAGGCTTACCGACTCAGTGACAGATTTTACGTACTGACTTGAGTTAAATTTTCAGATTTGGGTTGTTGGGTAGTGAGTCGGTATATAAAAATCAGTATTTGGGTCGGTAAATATAGTATTACTCTTAGGTTACCATTGTTCGTATAAGAATATAAATAGATGTCGTCTTTCAGTGTAATCTTATTATGCAATTGCTTTAATCATGATTTCTTTTTTGACAATTCTAGTAGAAGAATCAAACACTACTATAATCTTTCCTAAAGTTAATTCCACTAATAATATTTTTTTAATGATGTAAATGTCAGACAAGAAGTAATCAAAAGATACATACCTCGTCAGCTTGCTTGAGGAGTTTGTGTCTTTTTGAATTGTGATTGCTTTTGATAGCCTGCATAATAACAATATTATAAAACATTTTATTGTATTTTATGATCTGAATTTGGGACCAAAACTCATTCAAAATCTGTGTTTTCTTGGTCCTTCAAAAGCTAAAACTTTGCCACCACTTCAACATCTCTAGCTCTTTTGTTCTTCTATACACTACTCTTGCTTGTTTTTATCTATGGAAATTGTTTCATCAGAAATTATAGAAACTGATGTTCAAAGCTGGATGTCAGAAGTTGACAAAATCACTGCAGAAGCTGAATTTTTTTTTAAGGATGGGGTCAATGCAAACAAGAGGTGTCTGAATGAGTGGTGCATTAATCCCGGACAACGTAACTGGCACAGGTAAAGAATATATATATATATATATATATATATATTGTGTGTGTGTGTGTGTGTGTGTGTGTGTTGATTACATGTTAGAATTGTGTAGCTTTTATGTTGTAATACATTCTGGATTTGTTAAAGGCATTTCATGCAACATGTTTGATGAAGTGTTTGTGAGGAATGGTTCCTTGGGATTTGGTGAGTTTGTTGTCAAATGGTTCAATGAAGCATAATTGAAGCCACTGCTTGGAACTGATTGGTTTCCTTGCAAATGAACCAGAATTACAGCCTGGCGTGAGGTAATTTCCAACTACTTGCTTTTATATAGATGTTCTTAATTGGTTTGAGAAGCCTGATTAGTTTATCTTTCTGGTGTTGCAATGCGTAAGCAGGTCAATTAGTGTTTGAACCCGGGCCCAACTTGTGCCTTTACAAGCTTCCATGACGGCAACAGATGGTTTGTATCGGATTGCTGTTTTTGCTTTAAATTGAAGTTGTAGTAAAATTTTTTCATAAAATTTTAATATATATTCTGTGTGTATAACCAGATGTATACTGTAATACTCATGCACATAAGGATTTTAGTATAGATTTACCCTGGCAATTTACTTATCTTCAACACTAAGGCTTGGCTTGCATTTTGCCTCCACCGAGAGCAGCTTGTTTAGCTGAAGCAATCTACTCTCATGGCCCTCATGATCTACTGGTTTGGCCACTGATCTAGTGTTGTTGTGGTGCATCTCTTTTTCAGTATTAGTTATCTCAAATTAATTATGCTTTTAAAGTGCTTGATAAATTGTCTCAATTAATTGTTTAATTGCAGTTTATTTAATGAATATGAAGAATATGACTTTGCCAGGACATGAAGCACTGCAAGAGAAAAGGTTGGGTTGAATATATATCTATTGTGCAAGATATACTCTTTAACTCTTTTCTTCACAACCGAGGAAGAACGATTTGAAGATTCAAAGATTTTAAAAACTCATTCCACTTTTTATGGTTAACAATGCTACAATTTCTTATGACTTCACAGTTGTCTAGTTTTCTGGATCATCAATTATTTGTAAGCATGGATTAGACCATATGAAATATTCTTTGTGTTCTAGCTTTAAATTTTGGTATGCTTCTAGAAACTTTTCAGGTAGAACTTCCTGAAGGTTGTCTGAAACAGTTCACACATGAGATCCAGCCCTTTCTGAGAAAGCAAAGTGATGCTTTTTCGGTTTAACAAAGGTGAGCTCCATTGCTTTCTTCTGCTTGCTGTGCCTAATACGTGTAAAGAAGAAATGTCATATTTAACTATTAATTTTATTGTTGAGTTATTTAGTCTTGCCTTTGTGGACACATGGTTCACTTTTCTAATTCCTTTTTACTCTTTAATCGTTGACTCAAGGCATCTGGTATGGTTTATGAATCTCCCAACTCTCTCGAAGATTCCAAACATTGAATCTGCATATGTAGATTCTACATTGATTTTAATCACTTTTTACTGGTATTGCCCCTGGCCTTCTTGTAGGAATCAGCAAGCCTCTATGCAAAGACGGTGTTGATTACTACTGGTCATTGAATTGCATTATATGTAAACATTCATGATGGTGGTAATATACATGCTATAAGATATGCTGTGTATACTAAGTCGTTGACACGTGCATGGTAAGCATCATGATGTTACTGTTATTACTGCGTTATTAACATATGCCTTGCTGCATACTTTAGTCCGTTGACATACTTGATTAAGATTTTAATGTTTTTTTAATTGTTATAAGTGAGTGCAATTGCAACAAATTCGAAATTATTAGGTAAAACTGGTTTGCATAAGTAGATTGCACTAATTGATTGATTAATCACCTTCTATAGGCATACACCCTTGGTATTCTTGCTAGGATGTCTCTGTGGAAATATGGTCTTGTATATCGACAGGGTATTGGTCGTGGAATTGGGTCTTACGTAAACATTCAAGAAGGTAACTGGTGAATTCTAATAACTTCTATTTACTTGTATGTACTTAACTGGATTGAGAAGCCTAATTAGTATCAAAGTATTTTTGCTGTAGCTGCAATTATGGAGGAAATTTGTCTCAAAATTTTTGTTTTTATTTGTTAAAGGGCTGGTGCTTATAAGGGTTTTAGTGTAGATTTTACCCTTGCCATTTACGTAATGCAATCTTATGTTTGCCCTGAACTCTGAATGAATTTCTGCTCATATAGTTGTCTTAAGTCTTGCCAAAATAATCAGTTAATCTGAATCGTCAAGGTTTTATATTTAGTTATATAATTATTTTGAATTTGCTTCTCAGAAATCTGTTTCTATGAAGATGGGAAAGTTGGTTTAAATTAGATAATGTGCTCATAATCAAAGAGGTGGATATAAAATTCAATTTGGTGACAGGGTTACTTGACATTTGAGCATATAACATGGGTAAGTTAATAATCTATTTCCACTGATTCTTCCCAATCTTTCTATGCAAAATAATAATATGCTCTATATTTTGTCATCGCCGGTATTCATGCTTCAATCAACTTTGTGCTTTCGGTTTTCTTTAATTTGTTCTTTTGTCACATAAGACTTTGAATTTGCATTGCATGAAAAGAGTACAACTTTTCATGGCTGAAATGGACACTTAAAACACTTCTTGGAAAAAAGGGGGTGGTAAAAGATAAAATTTTATTTGGTCCATATGGGTGCCTATATTTTAGTTTTATTTTATTAAAAGACAGTTTGTGGCAATGGTTCAACTTGCCATCTTCTTGTCTCTCAAAATATTCTTAAATTTTTAATTCTTTTTGTATTTTAAACTTTACCTATGTATTTTAAAAAAATTATATATATTTTATGTAGCATATGTTCAAAATATATAGATAAATATTTTGTGATTACAGAAACGCTGAATTAATTAAAGCTTCTTTTTGTATGCTATATCCAAACATATCTCCAAAAAATTTCATACCATCTGTTCACAAAAGCAAACAACAACAAATTAAAAGGAAGAATTCACTTTGCTTTTTTGTTTTCTTTCAAAAATGTTCTGCTGTGCTTTAATGTGAGAATGAACCCCATCTTTTCTTCTTTTCCAGTCTTTTCCGAGATTACTGGATAAAGAAAATAATTACCAGAGCAGAAGTTAACAGTGAGCTCCTCTTTTCCTTTGGAAAGTCATTAAGGGAAACATTTGAAACTCATCACTCCTATAATACAGGGGAATAAAGTTACATTCACAGAATTTGGTTGGACAGAAAATGGTCTTCAACGTTTTATTTAATTTTCTGGTGTACCTTGATGATGATTCTTTTAAAATTTCATGATTAATTTTTCCAATACTTTAATGTGTACGTAGAAGAAATCTTTTGTTGGTTTGAGATATTGTCGCCTTTAATATATACTGTAATTGTGTTTTGAGTCCAAGAAATTGACATAATTACATTGTCTGTCTATTCTCTAATGATTCATTTGATTATACGAACATGTGTTGAGTTTGTGTTACAAAAGGGTTGTTTATCTCTTGACTGTAAATCTGTTCATTGTTCTTTGAATTTCAGATCCTGCTGCCAGTGCTGACCTTGCTGTGGTCTTAATGCAAGAAGGATTAACTCACATCTTGCTTATAGGTAATGATATGTATGGCTAAGTTATAACTGAATCCAAAGAACGCAATTTCTAGACTAATTTCTAGTTCCTTGCTTTAGTTGTATACAGGGCAAGCTCTGCATTCTCTTTAATAAGGTACATATGTTGCATGTAAAATCACAAAAAATACACTTTATTTAGTAATTTTTATTATAATTAAAAAATAGATTTACATAATAAATCAATCAAATTAAAGTGTAATATAAAATATTTTAAATTTAAATTCTGGTTGTACTTTTAAACTTTTAGTTAAAAGTGGTTTTGGAATTGGCAAAAGTAAATTTAAATATTTTTTAAGAAATTATATATACTCTGTGTAGTATTTGTTCAAAATGAACAGAAACAATTTCTGCTTTTTTTCTTTTTTCTGCTTTTAACAATGTTCTATTGAGCTTTAATTTGATAATCACCTCATCTTATCTTCTTTTCCAGTATTTTCAAAGATTTTAGGATGAAGAAAATCAATATCGTTGAGGTTTTATAATTAATTTGAATTTGCTTCTTAGAACTCTGTTTCTACAAAGATGGAAAATTTGGTGTACGATTAAAGAATGTACTCATAATCAAAGATAATTTATTTCATGAAGATAAATATACAAAGGGAATTTATTTTCTTCTTTTCATCTTTTGAAGATCTTTACATGGCTTACTCAATTTTCATGACACAAATTGGATTGAAGGATGAATCTTACATGAATCCCAATAATCAAAATTCAGTTCTTGAACATTTAGACAAAGTGGGAAGCTTTATTTTGACTTTCTTGTGATTGTAATTCTTGGAGCTAGTGTAATATGCGCCTATGCATTAATAACATATATTGTTATAACTTCGTTTTATTTCAAGTTAGAAATATCATAGAGATCTAACAAGAAGGTTGTTAACTGATCAGAGACCAAATTACCACTACTCAGAGTAAAGGTACTTTAGTTCATTTTACATTTGGCATATCTTTTGGACTTAATTGAACAATTTTTGCTATTATACTGCTAGCATGGTCTGATGCTGACATTCTCACCCAATATCAATGAACTTAAGAGTCGAAAAATTGGAGTAGTAGTTGAAATTTTTCCAGTTGACGCTAATACGAGGAAGAATTTTTCCGGTTGAAATTCTAACTTCTATGATATCACTTTGCCGCTTAAATTGATGATTCTAAAAATCTTCCCCTACAAGTGCTAAATCAACAAAAGGCCTTAGTTGTTGAAAACAATTTGGTATATAACATGTAAGTATATATTTAAATTTCTAGAGGGAAAACTCCTTTTAAAATGAGTGGAGTGCATTAAATGGTAGAAGCCCTGTGTTTGCATTCATGGACTAATTCTAAACAACATTAAGTATTCTTCTTATTTTTCTGTACAATCTAAAGTTTGTCATATATTTTTTGCAGAGGAAGAAGGATTATCCAAACAACATAAACACTCTTTGCATTTTGTCTTTCACAAGACAAGAATGTTCCTAGATTTCTTTTAGAAGACATGAATATTGTATTCTTATGGAACATATATGCTACAGAATAAAAAATTGTTGTAAGGATGGAACCAAACAGCCTTGAGTTGAGAGCAAGCAAAAGTATTCATTTCAATATCCAATTATGTATACCTCCCTTCTGCATATATAAATTCCTTCCTTCTTTTCTGTGCTTTTCTTTTTTCACTTTTTCGGTAATTAATATTGATGTGATGAATTCGACAATTGACTTTCTTAGTTATTACTTTGGAATTGAAATGCCTCAAGGAATATTAATAGATTATTTAGAAATAAGAAATAAGTTACTAATTTGAATGTAAAATTCAAGCATTAATTGGTACATAAGTCAGAGGACATAAATTGGTGAAAGTAAATCAGACAGCCTTGAAGCTAATTAAACGTTAATCAATACAAATTTGGGTAAGAAAATATTAAATTTATATTATTATTTTCTAAAGGATCTCTCATATACACTGCAAAGACAAAATAAAACTTGAAAATTAATAAGACTACTTATGAGCAAAGAAATATAGTTCTTGGTGTTCATGTATATCCCTTCCCTTGCTCTGCAATTCTATTTGGTTGAAGGATTCTTTTTGCAGGATTTTGATTTGAGAGATCAAATAATGGTATCATTTTCTAAATTAAGTTTCTCACTTTAAAAGACAAGAATAATTCTACATTTGGTTTTCAATTCTTTAGAGATCCTAAATCAGAAAAAAGTTTATAAAAGAAAAGAAGCCATGAGAGCAAAGGCAAGATGAATTGCATACCTTGCTTCCTCTTATCATATGATCACTTTTCTTTATGATTTCCTCTTTCCAAAGACAAGAATATATACAACATTAGAGATTCTAATTCAAAAACAATTATAAGAGAGGAGAATGAGCTTGTAATAAGGATGGAACTAAGCTCCAGCCTTGAAACTGAAGGCAAAGGATGGAATCATTCATAAATTTGAAGAACAATATATGCAAATTGATTTTTCATTGAAAGGAATCAAGCAGCCTTGAGACCAGAGGCAAAGGATGGAATCAATATTTCATTATTTCAAGATCATTTTCATTCACTTTTCTTTGCTTTATATGTTTTCCTCCTTTTTTTCTTATCATTTCACGACAAACAATAATTGTTTCCTTCATATTCATCTCTTTGTTACAAACTGAGCCTAAAAAAGTTCTCCTAAAACCTTGCCTAAAGTCCTATATTATTTCTTCTTTCACCTTCAAACACTCAAAACATAATTTTCTACTTGTACCCGTAAGAAAAGAAAAAGCCATGGAAATTGTTAATTCTATTGGTGGGAAGGTCGCTCACTATTTGTTCGCAGCTACTGGCGATCAGCTTGGTTACTTGTTTCATTACAACGACAACATTCAAAACTTGAAAAAGGAAGCTACGAAGCTGGCAGATAGCAGAGACACGGTGCAAAAGAAAATCAAATTTGCTGAAAGAAATGGAGAAACCATCTTCATTACTGTTCAAAGCTGGATAGCAGAAGCGGATAATATTTCTGCAAAAGCTGAAAAGTTTTTCGAAGATGAAGACAAAGCCAACAAGAGGTGTCTCAAAGGGTGGTGCATTAATCTCAAACAACGTTATCGATTCAGTAAGGAGGCAAAGAAGCATACTCTGGAGATTTCTGATCGGCTCCAGGAAGTGGAAAAGTTTGAGAGTGTGTCTTGTCCTGCTCCTCCGCCTGGAATTATATCGTCATCAAAGTTATTTTCTTCAGGCACTTTTGAATCTAGAAATTCAATTAAGAAGCAAATCGTGAAGGCGTTAGTTGATGATCATAATGTCAGCATAATTGGAATATGTGGGATGGGGGACGTGGGTAAGACCACACTGGTCAAAGAGATCAGCAAACAAGCAAAAGAAGAAAAGATCTATGATGCAGTAGTGATGGCGGTTGTCTCTCAAACTCCTAATATTGTGAAGATTCAAGAGGAAATTGCAAACATGCTGGGTTTGAAACTGTCGACTGAAATCGAGTCAGGAAGAGCAGGATTCTTGTGGGAGAGAATCAAGAAAGAGAAGCGGATTCTTGTGGTGTTGGATGATATTTGGAGAAGAATCGAATTGGATGAGATTGGCATTCCTTTCGGTGATGACCATAAAGGTTGCAAAATTGTGATCACTTCTCGAAGCAAACTTGTATGTAATCAACAGGATTGTCAAAAGGTATTCACAATTGAAACGTTATCGAAACAAGAAAGTTGGGTTCTTTTCAAGGAGATTGTCGGCGAGATTGTGGAAAAGTCTGATATAGACTTAATTGCAAGAGATGTAGCTGCTAAATGTGGTGGCTTGCCAATTGCAATCGTGACTGTAGCAAGAGCATTGAAGGGAAAGAGCAAGCATGTCTGGAGTGATGCAGCACGACAACTTAAGAAGTCTACCCCATCAAATATCCCAGGAATGGAGAGCAACATTATTTTATCTCTGGAATTGAGCTTCAATTATCTCGAAACTGAGGAGGCAAAATCACTTTTCTTGTTTTGTAGCTTATTTCCAGAGGATTACGAAATTCCGATTGAAGATTTGGTTCCATACGGGATCGGTTTAAGGTGGTCTGAAGACTTCGATGAGAAGATAGAAGATGTCAGAGATAGAATATTTGGTATTGTAAGTACCATCACCTCTTCTTTTCTCTTAATTGATGATGGTGAAAAGTTTGTTAAAATGCATGATGTTATCCGTGATTTTGCATTAACGATAGCTCCTAAATACAACCATAAATACATGGTGAAAGCTGGCATTGGTTTACAAGAGTGGCCAAATAGAGATACATTTGAAAATCTCACATGTATCTCATTGATGTCAAATAATATTAGGGAGCTGTCTAATGGGTTGGAATGTCCAAAATTGCAGGCTTTGTTACTACAAGAAAATAGTAATTTGGTTGTCCCTAGTTGTTTCTTTCAAGAAATGAAAGATCTCAAAGTTTTAGATTTGAGCAAAACTAATCTCTTGTCATTGCCTGAATCACTTTCATTTCTTTCAACTATTAGAACCCTAAATCTTAGTGGTTGCAATTTGGGAGACCTATCAGTGATTGGAAGTCTAAGTAAACTAGAGATTCTTAACCTTTGTGATTCTGATATTAAAGAGATCCCCGTATCCTTTAGCCAGTTAAGTAATCTACGGTTATTAGATTTGAATAATTGTAAGGAGTTAACACTAATACCTCATGGTGTTATACCCTCTCTTAAAAAGTTAGAGGAGTTGTACATTAATAGATTTTGGCAATGGGAATATGAAAGTGAAAATTTGAAAAGCAATGCCAATCTTGTTGAGTTAGAAGCCTTGTCCCGATTGACTCATTTAGAGATTTCTATTTCAAACCTTGACCTCTCACCAAAATTGTTGGTATTCCACAATAACCTGTCCAAATTTAAATTAACAATAGGTTATAGTGAATATAGTGACTATATTGATGATTGTTTTGCTAGTAGTAGCTACTCAAGAAATATGTTTGTCTCACAAACCAACATTTCAAATATATATAACTGGGTTAAAGGTTTGGTCAAAAGAACCGAGTGTCTATTTTTTGAGAAAATTGCTAATTTAGAGAGTATTAGCCATAACCTAGTTGAAGAAGGGTTCAATGAATTGAAATATCTTGATATCATATCATGTGATGAGATAAAGTATCTCCTAAATACATTGGAATGGACACCAAACTCAACTTTCTACAATTTAGAGGAATTGCATATGGATTATAACCCCAACTTGGTTGAACTATGTCATGGACAACCTCCAGCCCCATCTTTTAGTAAATTAAAAATTTTAAGAGTGTATGGGTGCCACAACATGTTAAATGTTGTACCAAGTCTACTCCAAAGCCTTATTTGTTTGGAAGAAATAGATATAAGGTATTGCAATAATTTAGAGGAGATCTTTGAGAAGAAAGAAGCTTTGGATGAGGAGTTAGACCACACCATAACCTCCCCAAGTTTGGGAAACCTAACTTCTATAGAGATAAGTTCATGTCCTAAATTAAAAAACCTCTTCACCCCTTCCATTGTCAAATGCCTGGTGAAGCTTAAAAGTCTTCAAATATGGAGATGCTCAACAATACAAGAAGTAGTCACTAATGAGAAAGAAGAAAAAGAAGCATCAATAGAGAGGATAGTGTTTCCTAGTTTGTACTACTTGAAACTTGGATATCTAGACAACCTCACTTGTTTTAGCTCTGGATCATATACTATTGAATACCTTGCATTAGAGAGGCTACACATATGGGGATGTGGAAAAATGAAGACCTTTGGTTATGGAAAGCAAGTGACACCTAAGCTTAACAAAGTGCAAACATGGGATGAAGAACGTTGGAATGGCAACTTGAATGCCACAGTGCAAGAGTACTTCAATGAACAGGTATGTAGTACTTGATGATGAAAGAGCTACATTACATGTTGTAATTAATATTGTAAAGTTTGACCATTTTGCATTGATGATCTTCTCATTGATGCACTTTATTTGAATTAAATGTATATAAATATGACCATTCAATTCAATAGAGTAACAGTATATATTAATACAAATTGATTTGTGTTTAGATTAAAAAGAATGAATGAGCTTTGGATAACGGTGACCAAGTTGAGTAAGTGATGTGCCAACAAAGGTAAAGTGTTTTAAGATTTGAGATTGAATGAATAACTTTATCAACATTCATGCCTAGCTAGTTGCCAAGAGTTTCTCAACCCAATACATTTTTTAACATAAAGCCCAAATCAGGTAACAAAGTTATTTATTTATATAAATGAATATGCCTCGTTCGATAAATTGGGGATTTGAAACATTAGTTAAAAATTATAAAATTAAATAACTTTATTTTTTATTTACTATATTATATGAGGGCCCCACGTGTCTCCTTTCCCAACTTTTTCATTTTGATTTCACTTGCATTTCAAAACGATTTAATTATTAATAAATTATTTTATAATTTATTAAATTTTGAGGTCCAAATCAGGTAAGTTGTAGATAATCCACAAACACGGGCGGAGCAGGGGATGGCTCCCCCTGGCTACAGCAAAAAAGAAAAAAACAATTTTTAATTTTAAAAAAACAATTATAATTATAATTAATTTTTCAGATAAGTTATTTTTATTATTATTATTTTAAATCTCTTATTCCTAATAAATAATTTTGTTTCTTTTCTTAATAAAATTATAATAAGTTCAATTTATTATGTGAACATTGTTTTCATTTCCTTTTTTTTTTTTTTTTAAAACAAGTTATACATTTTAAATAATAAATCTCATCATATAAGTGTGTGATAATTTTTCATATTCTATATTTGAAATTATACATTTTAAATAATAAAGTTCAAGGGGTGTCCATTACTAACAAACTTATTATTTTTGTAGGCGAATTAGGCAGGAAGATCGACTTAAATTTGAGAGTGAAAATGGTATGAATAATGTTTTATCATATTATTTATTCAGTATTATTGAGCAACATAAGAAATTGTGATAATTTGATTTGCTTGATCGTTCATATGATTGTGTATATATTAATTACTAACACTGATACACAAGGAAAAATAAAATAAAATTGATGGATCAATAGATGGTCGCTAGTTTTGGTGATAGCTCGTCGTCTTTGGTAGCTCATCCGTCGACTTCAGTGGTATCACTGTGATAGTCAAATGATATTGGCATAATGAGTAGTGAAAGTGGCGTTTTGCTATGGACGACAGGGAAAAAATCAATCTTGTTGGATAGTGTTTTTTATTTTTTATTTAAATTAGGCCAATATTTTATTATCAATTAGATTAAATAATTATTCGCATAAAAAATTAGTTTATACTTTATATTAATTTTTAGGCTATTTTAGCAATTATCATTCACATAATTAATTTTTTATTCAAAAATCCTTCCTAAAGTACATAATCATTCAAAATATTTTGATCAACACTTTTAATTTGTAGTATTAGAAGTAATTGATTATTTTATAAATTTAGTCTAAATAAAATCTCTTAAATGCTGAATGTTTTTATAGGAAGATGAAGAAGAAGAAGAAGAATTTCCGATGAAAGATATTGAGATGTCGATGTTAGAGATTGTAATAATTTGGTTTGCTCTGTCATTCCTATGATTGTTTTGTATATATTTATTAGAAACATTTATGGTGTGTGTAAAAGCTTTTGTATGTATTCTTTGTAATTCATGCATAATCATTTTTTCTCATTTTATTTTTTATTGTACTTAGTCTTATTTGAGAGGTAAGGCTCATTACGTCCCCCTCTGTCTAGGTGTCATCCTTTTTTTCAATTAATAAAATTTTCCTCGTACCGTCGAGGTTTGCTTAAAAAAATTAAAAGTATAAGATTTCATTTATGATATTATAAATTAAGTGTATCGAACATGTAACTTTATTATCGTAAAAGATATTTAAATTCAAATATATTGTTATATTTGATTCACATGAAAATATGTTTTAATATATTCAATCCAACGAGAAAAATATATAACTTTCTAAAGTTATTTATTTGTATAAACGAATATGCCTCGTGTTATAAATTGATTTGCATACATTTTCATAAACATTAGTTTAGTTAAAAATTATAAAATATACAGTTATTAAATACTTCTTAAATTTAAAATAAGGACATAATCCTAGTTAGTAAACATATAAAACGTATAAAACGTGTATTTTACAAAGGGTCATTTATTCCCGGGATATTATTGGAATTATTCCATAATTATTTCTGAATTATTGAAAAAAAACTGATTGAAACTATGTCGTTTTAGTGGGGGAAGAAGAAATAAGTGGGTAAGGGAAGAGATTGGAAAAGGTGTTTTAGATTGGATTAATGATATTAAAATAATAATTTATTGTGATTAACCGAACCAAAGTAAATGATAAAGAATAAGTAGATGTGTGAAGCAGCGTACGGCTTTTTACCTAGTCGATATTTTCTTTTTAACTTTTTGCTGTTTTGGCCAACTGAAGAAATCATCTTATTTCTTAATGTTACAGTTAAAGGGAATATTTTCATGAAAAATATGTTTTTATTAGATATTAATCTGAAATTGAATTTGAATATATATATATATATATATATATATATATATATATATATAACCAAACATGATACCTTACTTGGTATAACTTCATTTTTTAAAGTTATAATACGTTAATGTATTATTTAATATGATTAATTATAATTACATCATACCTAAATTTATTGGATTTTATGATTTCTTTATTTAACTTTCTTACAACCTAATAATCGAGTAGTTTTAACTCTTATTGAATCAAAATAAATAAATAAATAATTAAATAATTAAAGTCATATATTATAGATATAAAATAATAGTTAGACTATTGTAACACTAATTTGTGAGACAAAATTTTAATTCTTGATTTAATATAATTTAATAGATTAATGGGAAGTTAAAATTGGTTATATTTAATATCAAACTTATTAAGTTTTAAATAAATAAAGAATCATAGTTAAATATTATGTTTGAATCTAGATATTATAATTTGAATATCAGTTATATATTGTATATTTATGTTATTGGTTAATTGAATACTTTGTATTTAAAATACTATATTGATTTTAACTAGATAATCCATAAAAGTGTTAAAACTAAGATTGATATTGTCGTATTTTTCAAAATGTATTATTGACAATACACCGTATTAAACTTATATATACCCATACTATATTTTTTTATACCCAAATTTTATAACCAAATTTTTATAAACATATTTTTTACCGTTTACTATATTATACTTATAAAATTCTTATAGCTTTTTCTCGTGTTCGTATTTACTAATTAGGGCATATTATAAATTTGTTTTTTATTTAGTACGTATATTAAATGAGGGCCCTGCAGTGTCTCCTTTCCCATCTTTTTCATTCTGATTTCACGTATTTCAACACGAACGAACCATGATTTAATTATTAATTAAATTAAGTAATTATTGTTTGGTTCATTATTTTTATCCACATTCCTAATCCTATTCTCCAAATAATTTTTGGCACATTATTTCAGAAATATTATCCTATTTTTTTAATTACTTTTAAACCCCATAAAGTTATTAATTTTACTAAATACCCCCTGAAAAAAAAGTTTAAAAATTAACAAAAACAGCCCATCAACCCAACTTGTCAGTTAACAACCATAGTCGGTGATTGAGGAATGCATATAACGGCCTAACTTTCGACCAGAAATGGCCAAAAGTTTACCGAAGGCCAAATTCACCACTGATCTTGCCGGAAAAGGCCAGATGCCAAGAAATGGCCGTTGTTGACCGAAAATGATGGCCACATCTTTGGTCGTCGTTTGGCCTTTTCTGGCCGTTGACGGCCACAACAAGCTGTAGATCTGGCCTTTTCCAGCCAGATCCGTGGTGGATCTGGATCTGGCCGGAAAAGGCCACAACACAGCTGCTACACATATCCACCGAGTGTCATCTGTACGAAATTTTCAACTAGCCAAATTCCGACGGTAGTGGCCGAAATTTGGCACTGGAGAAGGTGGGAGTGTTTTTGTCATTTTATATGTTAGGGTCTTTAATTAAATTAGTAAACTTAAGGGACTTTTTCTAAATTTTTAAAGTTTCTGTAGTAATCACTCATCCCCTATCCAATAATTTCTATCCCCACGGGGAAAATCCTATCCAAAATACTCAACCAAATCGCACCCTTTATAATTATTAAAATATCTGAATTTGGGAACCCCAAACTCACTCAAGAACTTCGTGTTTTCTTGTTCCTACGAAAGCTGAAACTCTACCATAGTACCATCACTTCAACATTTCTAGCTCTTTTGTTCTCCGATACAGTACTCTTCCTTCTTTTCAACCGTGGAAATTGTTTCATTAGAAATTATAGAAACTGATGTTCAAAGCTGGATGTCAGAGGTTGATATAATCATTGCTGAAGCTGAAAACATTTTGGAGGTGTCTCAAAGAGTGGTGCATTTATCCCAGACAACATAAAATCATTCGGGGTTTGTTAAAGGCATTTTATGCAACATGTTTGATGAAATGCTTGTGAGGAGTGGTTTCTTACATCTGGTGAGTTTGTTGTCAAATGGTTCAAAGAAGCATAATGGGCAATAGTTATTCCAGCTGTTTTTATTTTTACTGGACAGGTACTGTTTGTGAAACGCCAACTCAGTAGACAAAAGACCTCTAACGTAACATGATGAGACTTTGTCTTCATCAGTAAACAAAGAGAAGCTGCCTGTGTAGCGCTGAGGCTTGCACTTTGCTGTTTACAGGCATGCTCCGTTGGTATTCTTGCTAAGATGCCTATGTGGAAATCTGGTCTTGAGCACCGACAGGGTACTGGTCAAGGAATTGGGTCTTACCTAAACACTCGTGAAGGTAAGTGGTGAATCCTAACAACTTGTATTTACTTGTATGTACTTAATAGGATTGAGAAGCCTGATTAGTTCATAGTATTTTTGCTTTAGCTGCAGTTGTAGAAGAAATTTTTCTGTAAATTTTAATTTTTACTTTGTTAAGAGCTCATGCTTATAAGGGTTTAGTGTAGATTTTACCCTTGCCCTTTACTTATCTTTAGAACTGTTTCTCTAATGCTTGCATTTCTTGAACTTATTGTCATTCATGCAAATGCACTTTTTTTTTCCTGGCTTAGATTCACATAATGCAGTCTTATGTTTGCTCTGAAGGAATTTCTGCCCATTTAGTTGTCTCACTCTTTCCAAAATTAATGGTTGTGTGTTATTGCCAGAATCATTGAGGTTTTATATTTAATTAATTTTCTTTTGGATAATGGCTAAGGTGTTATCTTAGGTATGTTGTTAACATATACTTTACTATGTTGGATACTTTAATCTGTGACTGGGGTTGTGTTATCCTAGAATCATTGGGATTTTGTATTAATTATTAATTTGAATTTTCTTTTCAGAGCCCTGTTACTATGAGGATGTGAAATTTGTTGTAAGCTTGAAGAAAGTGACCTTGGGGACAAGGGTTAATTACTTGACATTTGAGCACAAAACAGGGGTAACTCATTCAAACTAATTAACTACTGTTCCTTGTTTTCATCCATGGAAATTGTTTTTTCAGTTGTTGGAAGCACTTAGACTGTTTGTTTGGTGCAGCAGGCTGTCAGTTTGGTTACTTGCTTCACTACGAGGACACATTGGAACCTTAGAGAAGCAAATTAATCAACTTGCTGGTACAGGAGACAGTTAGAAGCCAAAATTAAAGCTGCTAAAAGG
Source organism: Pistacia atlantica (assembly GCA_026229545.1). Classification (NCBI taxonomy): domain Eukaryota; kingdom Viridiplantae; phylum Streptophyta; class Magnoliopsida; order Sapindales; family Anacardiaceae; genus Pistacia; species Pistacia atlantica. The sequence goes on along the minus strand of CM047909.1, from coordinate 23,807,695 downwards.
AATCTAGAAATTATAGAAATTGATATTCTGGATGTTGGAGGTTGATAAAATCACTGCAGAAGATGAAAAAATTTTGGCTTATATTTCTTGAACTTCTTGTGATTTATGCATGTACTTATTTGTTTCTGGCTTACCTTTACAATATTATGTGATGCTAGCTAGTAGAAAAGAAAAAACAAAACTTAATATATTTTCTAACAAATAATAAGATTTGATTATATGTCATATTTTAATATCAATTAGTTATCACCATTGTAATTAGTGTTAGCTTTAGGTTACAATTGTTTGTATAAGAATATACATAGATGTCATCTTTCAGTGTAATCTTATTATGTAATTGCTTTAATCATGATTTCTGTTTCGACAATCCTAGTAGAAGAATTAAACACTACTGTAAGCTTTCCTAAAGTTAATTCCACTAATATTATATTTTTAATGATGTAAATGGCAGACAAGAAGTAATCAAAAGATATATACCTCGTCAGCTTGCTTGAAGAGTTTGTGTCTTTGTGAATTGTGATTGCTTTTGATAGCCTGCATAATAAAAATGTAATTAAACATTTTATTGTATTTTATGATCTGAATTTGGGAACCAAAACTCATTCAAAATCTGTGTTTTCTTGGTCCTTCAAAAGCTGAAACTCTGCCACCACTTCAACATTTCTAGCTCTTTTGTTCTTCTATACACTACTTTTCCTTGTTTTCATCCATGGAAATTGTTTCATTAGAAATTATAGAAACTGAAGTTCAAAGCTGGATGTCAGAAGTTGACAAAATCACTACAGAAGCTGAAAATTTTTTGGAGGATGAGGTCAATGCAAACAAGAGGTTTCTTAATGAGTGTTTCCATTCCTTAAGCTGCTTCGACATTATGGATCAGTTCAAGCTTTTGCCTTTTGGTGGGATTTTTACTTATGGTTTCTCGTGGACCAAGCTATTCGGGGTGGATGATCTGCTGCTAGTTCAGTCAGGTGGGTCACGGCTGCCTCGGCCTTGTGGGCCATCCCCATCGCTTTGCTCTGTTGGATGGGCCGTTGAAGCAGCTTGAGTCCTTTGCTGGTAGTCTTCTCTGTGTTGTTGGAAGGGTGACGTTTGTTGGCTCCGTGTGTGTTGTTTCTCCTTGGATGTGTTTATTGTGAGGGTTCATGTGTTTCGGCTTGGGCTTCTCTGCTGCTGAGCGGGGTGGCTGCTTTTTTATGGAAGCCATGACCCATGACTTTTGTATGGGCCTCTTCACTGCCTGGGCAGGACTGTGTTGTTGGGCTTGTGATTTATTTTGTAATTTGATCTCTTGAGCCTTGTTTTTTTTGCTAAGGCCGGGTTTGGTTGTTCGGGCTTCTTTGTACAGGATTGTAAATCCTTGTCTCATCTCGGCCTTCTTTTTTGGTTATTATCTTGGGCCTGTCCAAGGTGTTTAGCTTGGAGGGGAGTCCTTTATGCCTTTTCATTTTTTATTCTCTTATATGATTATCAGGTTAACCCCCACCCCCCACCCCCAAAAAAAAAAAAAAAAAAAAATTGGGTGTAATATTGGAGCATATGCTTATAGTAAAAAAGATGGAGACAAAATTCAAATTTGGTTAAAAGGGTTACTTGAAATTTGAGCATATAACATGGCAAAGTTAATCATATTGGTTCCTCCTAATCTTTCTATGCAAAACATATGTACTATATTTTTTCTATCACCAATATTCATGCTTTGATCATCTTTGTACTTTTGGAATTTTCTTAATTTACAAATAATTTGTGTTGTCATCCATGATTTCTTGGTATTTGATCGTGAAAGAGAGGAATTTGTGAACTGAACTTCTTTGATTTCTACATACTTGCAAAGAAAACATAGAAAAATTTTAATGGTATATTGTGTGAAAACTTGGAAGATTCTTATTGGTGTGTGAAAAATTTTGAGAAAAGAATTATACTCATAAACTATGTTGTGTACGTAATATTATTAATGAATGAAAATGTTTTGGGATTTTTGTCTCAGCGTACATGTTTCTTGACAACCATAGTTTGTTAATGCTCTTAAGGGTAAGGAGGATGAAATGCTTGCTGTGAAAAAGATTTGGATGTCAATACAAGAAATTGTAATAAGAAACAGTAATAGTTTGATTTACTTGATCATTCTATATGATCTTATCTATATTCATAACCAATATCTAGAAAGTTGGAATAATAACCTTAAAACCTCAGTGCAACATTTCTTCAATGAACAGGTATGTGATGATCAAGTGAAAGTGGTATGATTCATGTTTCCATAACACAGTCATATTCTTCCACTTATTTCATATTCTTTAACATGTTTATTTACAACCAGAGTTTGTGTTTATGCTTTGTACAAGGTTATTTTGATGGGGTCATTCTATGATGTTGGTATAGTATAATAATAAGTTGTTATCAAGGGTATACTTACATGGGATGTAGAATTTTCCTTGATTAGATTGAGACTAATGATTCTGAGAAGAGAAAAAAAAATTAGCTCTTGGTGTCCATGCATGCTTCGTGTATTGCTCAGCATTTTGTTCAGCATTTCAGGTTAATTTCTTCCCTAGAGGCCTGTAGGATTAGCTGAAAGTACTGATAGTGAAAGTGGTATGAATTATGTTTTACTATGTCTTAGTCACCTAAAACTAGCAAAATATCATATCATTGAGCTTAATTTTTTCATTTTTCATATAATGTTTATTTACAACTTGAATGTGTTAATATTGCTCTGCAAATGGACAAGAATAAACTGCTTCTTGTGAAATAGCTTGCGATTTCATTACAAGAGACTGTAATGAGATAGGAGAATTTGATCATCTTGATCATTCATATCAATGTACATTCCGCCAAATTGAGATGGTGTCCTGTCGATAGTTAAAATTGAGACCCTAAAATATTGATCTGCCTAATTAAACTCGATTGTATAAATTATTGTTTTCTGTGGTCATCCTCTTATGCTGGTATAGTAGAGTAGATATCAGAAGAGTTACACAAATGTTCCTTCTTTACTTTTATCATTTCATAACGCAAATAATATATTATCAGAGTAGTTTAACACAAGAGTTAACATGAAGTAGATTTTAAATATATATCTTGATTGTAATCCTCATGTTCAAGCTTAAAAAAGTATACATCGGTCTTCTCTTGTTGAAGACAAAAATATTTGATTTTGAATACTTTATGGATTCCAACTCTGAACATGTTATAAAAGAAAAGATTGAAGCAGGCTTGAGAGCAAAGGCAAATTAAGAATGGAATCATTCATTCATAATTTAAAGATGAATTACATACCTTAATTGCTTCCTCATGTCATTCACTTTAATTTATTTTATGTATTCTTTACTTTATTCTCCCTTGCTTTTATGCTTATATTTCTTGAACTTCTTGTGATTTATGCATGTACTTATTTGTTTCTGTCTTACATTTACAATACTATGTGATGCTAGCTATTAGAAAAGAAGAAACAAAACTTAATATATTTTCTAATAAATAATAAGATTTGATTATATGTCATATTTTAATATCAGTTAGTCATCAGTTATCACAATTGTAATTAGTGTTAGCTTTAGGTTACCATTGTTCGTATAAGAATATAAATAGATGTCGTCTTTCAGTGTAATCTTATTATGCAATTGCTTTAATCATGATTTCTTTTTTGGCAATTCTAGTAGAAGAATCAAACACTACTATAATCTTTCCTAAAGTTAATTCCACTAATAATATTTTTTTAATGATGTAAATGTCAGACAAGAAGTAATCAAAAGATACATACCTCGTCAGCTTGCTTGAGGAGTTTGTGTCTTTTTGAATTGTGATTGCTTTTGATAGCCTGCATAATAACAATATTATAAAACATTTTATTGTATTTTATGATCTGAATTTGGGACCAAAACTCATTCAAAATCTGTGTTTTCTTGGTCCTTCAAAAGCTAAAACTTTGCCACCACTTCAACATCTCTAGCTCTTTTGTTCTTCTATACACTACTCTTGCTTGTTTTTATCTATGGAAATTGTTTCATTAGAAATTATAGAAACTGATGTTCAAAGCTGGATGTCAGAAGTTGACAAAATCACTGCAGAAGCTGAATTTTTTTTTAAGGATGGGGTCAATGCAAACAAGAGGTGTCTGAATGAGTGGTGCATTAATCCCGGACAACGTAACTGGCACAGGTAAAGAATATATATATATATATATATATATATATATATATATATATATATATATATATATATATATATATATATATATATATATATATATATATATATATATATATATATATATATATATATATATATTGTGTGTGTGTGTTGATTACATGTTAGAATTGTGTAGCTTTTATGTTGTAATACATTCTGGATTTGTTAAAGGCATTTCATGCAACATGTTTGATGACGTGTTTGTGAGGAATGGTTCCTTGGGATTTGGTGAGTTTGTTGTCAAATGGTTCAATGAAGCATAATTGAAGCCACTGCTTGGAACTGATTGGTTTCCTTGCAAATGAACCAGAATTACAGGCTGGCGTGAGGTAATTTCCAACTACTTGCTTTTATATAGATGTTCTTAATTGGTTTGAGAAGCCTGATTAGTTTATCTTTCTGGTGTTGCAATGCGTAAGCAGGTCAATTAGTGTTTGAACCCGGGCCCAACTTGTGCCTTTACAAGCTTCCATGACGGCAACAGATGGTTTGTATCGGATTGCTGTTTTTGCTTTAAATTGAAGTTGTAGTAAAAATTTTTCATAAAATTTTAATATATATTCTGTGTGTATAACCAGATGTATACTGTAATACTCATGCACATAAGGATTTTAGTATAGATTTACCCTGGCAATTTACTTATCTTCAACACTAAGGCTTGGCTTGCATTTTGCCTCCACCGAGAGCAGCTTGTTTAGCTGAAGCAATCTACTCTCATGGCCCTCATGATCTACTGGTTTGGCCACTGATCTAGTGTTGTTGTGGTGCATCTCTTTTTCAGTATTAGTTATCTCAAATTAATTATGCTTTTAAAGTGCTTGATAAATTGTCTCAATTAATTGTTTAATTGCAGTTTATTTAATGAATATGAAGAATATGACTTTGCCAGGACATGAAGCACTGCAAGAGAAAAGGTTGGGTTGAATATATATCTATTGTGCAAGATATACTCTTTAACTCTTTTCTTCACAACCGAGGAAGAACGATTTGAAGATTCAAAGATTTTAAAAACTCATTCCACTTTTTATGGTTAACAATGCTACAATTTCTTATGACTTCACAGTTGTCTAGTTTTCTGGATCATCAATTATTTGTAAGCATGGATTAGACCATATGAAATATTCTTTGTGTTCTAGCTTTAAATTTTGGTATGCTTCTAGAAACTTTTCAGGTAGAACTTTCTGAAGGTTGTCTGAAACAGTTCACACATGAGATCCAGCCCTTTCTGAGAAAGCAAAGTGATGCTTTTTCGGTTTAACAAAGGTGAGCTCCATTGCTTTCTTCTGCTTGCTGTGCCTAATACGTGTAAAGAAGAAATGTCATATTTAACTATTAATTTTATTGTTGAGTTATTTAGTCTTGCCTTTGTGGACACATGGTTCACTTTTCTAATTCCTTTTTACTCTTTAATCGTTGACTCAAGGCATCTGGTATGGTTTATGAATCTCCCAACTCTCTCGAAGATTCCAAACATTGAATCTGCATATGTAGATTCTACATTGATTTTAATCACTTTTTACTGGTATTGCCCCTGGCCTTCTTGTAGGAATCAGCAAGCCTCTATGCAAAGACGGTGTTGATTACTACTGGTCATTGAATTGCATTATATGTAAACATTCATGATGGTAAGCATATGTTACGTTATTAACATATGCCTTGCTGCATACTTTAGTCCGTTGACATACTTGATTAAGATTTTAATGTTTTTTTAATTGTTATAAGTGAGTGCAATTGCAACAAATTCGAAATTATTAGGTAAAACTGGTTTGCATAAGTAGATTGCACTAATTGATTGATTAATCACCTTCTATAGGCATACACCCTTGGTATTCTTGCTAGGATGTCTCTGTGGAAATATGGTCTTGTATATCGACAGGGTATTGGTCGTGGAATTGGGTCTTACGTAAACATTCAAGAAGGTAACTGGTGAATTCTAATAACTTCTATTTACTTGTATGTACTTAACTGGATTGAGAAGCCTAATTAGTATCAAAGTATTTTTGCTGTAGCTGAAATTATGGAGGAAATTTGTCTCAAAATTTTTGTTTTTATTTGTTAAAGGGCTGGTGCTTATAAGGGTTAGTGTAGATTTTACCCTTGCCATTTATGTAATGCAATCTTATGTTTGCCCTGAACTCTGAATGAATTTCTGCTCATATAGTTGTCTTAAGTCTTGCCAAAATAATCAGTTAATCTGAATCGTCAAGGTTTTATATTTAGTTATATAATTATTTTGAATTTGCTTCTCAGAAATCTGTTTCTATGAAGATGGGAAAGTTGGTTTAAATTAGATAATGTGCTCATAATCAAAGAGGTGGATATAAAATTCAATTTGGTGACAGGGTTACTTGACATTTGAGCATATAACATGGGTAAGTTAATAATCTATTTCCACTGATTCTTCCCAATCTTTCTATGCAAAATAATAATATGCTCTATATTTTGTCATCGCCGGTATTCATGCTTCAATCAACTTTGTGCTTTCGGTTTTCTTTAATTTGTTCTTTTGTCACATAAGACTTTGAATTTGCATTGCATGAAAAGAGTACAACTTTTCATGGCTGAAATAGACACTTAAAACACTTCTTGGAAAAAAGGGGGTGGTAAAAGATAAAATTTTATTTGGTCCATATGGGTGCCTAGATTTTAGTTTTATTTTATTAAAAGACAGTTTGTGGCAATGGTTCAACTTGCCATCTTCTTGTCTCTCAAAATATTCTTAAATTTTTAATTCTTTTTTTATTTTAAACTTTACCTATGTATTTTAAAAAAATTATATATATTTTATGTAGCATATGTTCAAAATATATAGATAAATATTTTGTGATTACAGAAACGCTGAATTAATTAAAGCTTCTTTTTGTATGCTATATCTAAACATATCTCCAAAAAATTTCATACCATCTGTTCACAAAAGCAAACAACAACAAATTAAAAGGAAGAATTCACTTTGCTGTTTTGTTTTCTTTCAAAAATGTTATGCTGTGCTTTAATGTGAGAATGAACCCCATCTTTTCTTCTTTTCCAGTTTTTCCTTTTAGATTCTTGGATAAAGAAAATAATTACCAGAGCGAAGTTAACAGTGAGCTCCTCTTTTCCTTTGGAAAGTCAGTAAAGGAAACATTTGAAACTCATCACTCCTATAATACAGGGGAATAAAGTTACATTCACAGAATTTGGTTGGACAGAAAATGGTCTTCAACGTTTTATTTAATTTTCTGGTGTACCTTGATGATGATTCTTTTAAAATTTCATGATTAATTTTTCCAATACTTTAATGTGTATGTAGAAGAAATCTTTTGTTGGTTTGAGATATTGTCGCCTTTAATATATACTGTAATTGTGTTTTGAGTCCAAGAAATTGACATAATTACATTGTCTGTCTATTCTCTAATGATTCATTTGATTATACGAACATGTGTTGAGTTTGTGTTACAAAAGGGTTGTTTATCTCTTGACTGTAAATCTGTTCATTGTTCTTTGAATTTCAGATCCTGCTGCCAGTGCTGGCCTTGCTGTGGTCTTAATGCAAGAAGGATTAACTCAAATCTTGCTTATAGGTAATGATATGTATGGCTAAGTTATAACTGAATCCAAAGAACGCAATTTCTAGACTAATTTCTAGTTCCTTGCTTTAGTTGTATACAGGGTAAGCTCTGCATTCTCTTTAATAAGGTACATATGTTGCATGTAAAATCACAAAAAATACACTTTATTTAGTAATTCTTATTATAATTAAAAAATAGATTTACATAATAAATCAATCAAATTAAAGTGTAATATAAAATATTTTAAATTTAAATTCTTGTTGTACTTTTAAACTTTTAGTTAAAAGTGGTTTTGGAATTGGCAAAAGTAAATTTAAATATTTTTTAAGAAATTATATATACTCTGTGTAGTATTTGTTCAAAATGAACAGAAACAATTTCTGCTTTTTTTCTTTTTTCTGCTTTTAACAATGTTCTATTGAGCTTTAATTTGATAATCACCTCATCTTATCTTCTTTTCCAGTATTTTCAAAGATTTTAGGATGAAGAAAATCAATATCGTTGAGGTTTTATAATTAATTTGAATTTGCTTCTTAGAACTCTGTTTCTACAAAGATGGAAAATTTGGTGTACGATTAAAGAATGTACTCATAATCAAAGATAATTTATTTCATGAAGATAAATATACAAAGGGAATTTATTTTCTTCTTTTCATCTTTTGAAGATCTTTACACGGCTTACTCAATTTTCATGACACAAATTGGATTGAAGGATGAATCTTACATGAATCCCAATAATCAAAATTCAGTTCTTGAACATTTAGACAAAGTGGGAAGCTTTATTTTGACTTTCTTGTGATTGTAATTCTTGGAGCTAGTGTAATATGCGCCTATGCATTAATAACATATATTGTTATAACTTCGTTTTATTTCAAGTTAGAAATATCATAGAGAGATCTAACAAGAAGGTTGTTAACTGATCAGAGACCAAATTACCACTACTCAGAGTAAAGGTACTTTAGTTCATTTTACATTTGGCATATCTTTTGGACTTAATTGAACAATTTTTGCTATTATACTGCTAGCATGGTCTGATGCTGACATTCTCACCCAATATCAATGAACTTAAGAGTCGAAAAATTGGAGTAGTAGTTGAAATTTTTCCAGTTGACGCTAATACGAGGAAGAATTTTTCCGGTTGAAATTCTAACTTCTATGATATCACTTTGCCGCTTAAATTGATGATTCTAAAAATCTTCCCCTACAAGTGCTAAATCAACAAAAGGCCTTAGTTGTTGAAAACAATTTGGTATATAACATGTAAATATATATTTAAATTTCTAGAGGGAAAACTCCTTTTAAAATGAGTGGAGTGCATTAAATGGTAGAAGCCCTGTGTTTGCATTCATGGACTAATTCTAAACAACATTAAGTATTCTTCTTATTTTTCTGTACAATCTAAAGTTTGTCATATATTTTTTGCAGAGGAAGAAGGATTATCCAAACAACATAAACACTCTTTGCATTTTGTCTTTCACAAGACAAGAATGTTCCTAGATTTCTTTTAGAAGACATGAATATTGTATTCTTTTGGAACATATATACTACAGAATAAAAAATTGTTGTAAGGATGGAACTAAGCAGCCTTGAGTTGAGAGCAAGCAAAAGTATTCATTTCCTTAGTTATACAATTCCTTCAGGATTCAGTAACTGTAGTCTTATTCCTCATTACTTTGGAATTGAAATGCCTTAAGGAATATTAATATTATTTAGAAATAAGAAATAAGTTAGTAATTTGAATGTAAAATTCAAGCCATTAATTGGTGCATAAGTTAGAGGACATAAATTGGTGAAAGTAAATCAAACAGCCTTGAAGCTAATTAAACGATAATCAATACAAATTTGGGTAAGAAAATATTAAATTTATATTATTATTTTCTAAAGGATCTCTTATATACACTGCAAAGACAAAATAAAACTTGAAAATTGATAAGACTACTTATGAGCAAAGAAATATAGTTCTTGGCGTTCATGTATGTCCCTTCCCTTGCTCTGCTGTTCTATTTGGTTGAAGGATTCTTTTTTCAGGATTTTGATTTGAGAGATCAAATAATGGTATCATTTTCTCAATTAAGTTTCTCACTTTAAAAGACAAGAATAATTCTACATTTGGTTTTCAATTCTTTAGAGATCCTAAATCAGAAAAAAGTTTATAAAAGAAAAGAAGCCATGAGAGCGAAGGCACGATGAATTGCATACCTTGCTTCGTCTTATCATATAATCAGTTTTCTTATCATATAAAAGTTTATAGTGACGAAAATGATATGCATTTGGAAGGGGGGTAGATACTCAAGAAATATATATGTCTCACAAACCAACATTTCAAAAATACATGATTGGGTTAAAGGTTTGCTCAAAAGAACTGAGTGTCTATTTTTAGAGAAAATTGCTAATTTAGAAAGTATTAATCATAACCTAGTTGAAGAAGGGTTCAATGAATTGAAATATCTTGATATCAGATCATGTGATGAGATAAAGTATCTCCTAAATACATTGGAATGGATACCAAACTCAACTTTCTACAATTTAGAGGAATTGTATATGTATGATAACCCCAACTTGGTTAAACTATGTCATGGACAACCTCCAGCCCCATCTTTTAGTAAATTAAAAGTTTTAGAAGTGAAGAGGCGCCACAACATGTTAATTTTGTAAACACTCGAGTTAACATAAAACGTCAATTTTTTAAACATATATCTAATTTCATCAAATGACATAAAAGGTTCCTTACTTGATTATTAATGTGAGAAGGTAAAAGATACAAGTGCATTATTTACATCTAATTTCTAATTTCTAAATGGGTCTCTTATATGGGTTTTCTGAATTTACGTCTCAAATTCACATGTTAAGGACGTTAAAAAGATGATTGGTAAATTTTTTTTATTATTCAAGAATTTAAATTAATCTTTCCGTTAGACTATTCAAATAGAGTGATTAATATTATTACTTAGTATTTAGGATTGCTTAATGTGTAAGCTCCTTTGTTGTTTCAAACTTTGCCAATTGACATCTGATAAGAATAAGAATTTTACGAATTGTCCTTACAATCTCACTTGGCATCTTTACGGCTGACAATTTAAAAGAAATAAACACAATTATTTGTAAATTTTAAAGTTTTTATTTTAAATTCAATTTAAAACATAGACATTACAACAAAGGTCAATCATGGCAAAGATTTAATGATTATGTTTTTATTGCCAAAAAAATGATTGAGGATGAGTTGGACAGATTACTTTTTTTCTTAATATATTTATGATGACATGGTCAATAACCATTCTTAGAAAGTTCTTTATTGAATATTGTAAATCTCCAAATATGAAAACATCAACCTAGCCAACAGTTTAGAAAAACAATTTTTTCTAAAAAAAAGGCATGTATCAGAAAATGGCTATGCAAAATCCACAAATTTTAAATTGGATGATTTGTTCTAGCAAAAAACACTCAAGTTGTTGTTCATATTGGTCTTATTGTCTTAAATGTTTAATTAATATATTGAAAGGTTGTTTAATGACATTAGACTTCAAATTGTATAATCTACACGAAATTATTACCAATTTCAGATTATGGCTCAAAATTGTCATATTACTGTCAAATATATGATGCTTACACATATTGACTTAGTTTTTTTTTTCTCTTTTGGATTTTGCCATTTTTGGAATGAACATTATCATTTTATTGTTCGAAAATTGTCATATAACTGTCAAAAAATATAATAAAATTGTTTGTGTAGTAGATTTGCTTTTATAAATATTGATTTCCTCTTCTTAAGGACAAGATTATTTCTGCATAATTTAACTATATAATATATCTACATTTGATTTTGAATACATTAAAGATTCATCTAACACAAAAGCATGTTATAAAAGAAAAGTAGCCTTGGAAGCGAAGGCGAAGGATGGAATCATTCATTTCCAAGACGCATTACATACATTTCTTCTTCATACCATTTACTTTTCTTTGCTTTATGCTGCAACCTTTCTCTTTTCTTATTTCATATAAATATTCCTTCTTCTTTTTATGCTTTTCTTTTTTTACTTCTATCATTTCATTACGCAAATAATATATTATTAGAGTAGTTTAATACAAGACTTAACATGAAGTAGATTTTAAATATATATCTTGCTATACTTATATGAAATTACTTATATATTTCATTTGTTGTAATAAAATTGTCCTTAATTATACAATTCCTTCAGGATTAAGTAGATTGAAATTTTTGTACTAATTGTGTACTTTGGAATTAATACTTTTGTATCATTTTTTTTTGGATAAGGTAAGTATGTATAAAAGACAAAAAAATACAAATACGAGGGGCATACCCCAAGAGGATGACTGATAACTATCAGTCAAGAACACGTGGGAAAACCCACAAAGTCATGAGCAGCAAAAGAGAGCACGCAGGCTCCCCACAAAGCAAAAGATGCCATAAAAAAACCACAAACCGGCATAAGGAGCACGCAGGCTCACCACAAACACAAAGCCACAGACCGGCAAAAAAGAGCACGCAGGCTCACCACAAACACAAAGTCACAAACCGACACAAAAGAGCATGCAGGTCCCTTACAAAGGGACCTGCATGCTCTTGTATCATAATCAAACTTATATATAGATTCGACAGGGTAAAACGCAACTTAGTAACATCAATTATAAATTTGCAAAACACATTAATTGTAAACCAATCCTGTGATCACATCAAAGTTATACTAAGGGTATTGGTCTAAATTGTAATTTTAAAGAAGAATAAATTTGCCTAAGCATCTCTAAGTGATTGATGAGATGGAAGAGGAATGTATATAAAACTGATTTTGTATTCATGTTTAGGCTAAAAACAAAATACATATTGATTGACAGCATCAAATAAACTTGAAACATTGTTGATCGATTTTTATATGATTTTATACGTAAATTTGATTGTGTAGTAAATTTGATTTTATACCTAGCTGATTGTATTCTTTATGCTCAATATAGATATTGAATTTTTCTTTCCGAAGACATTTCTTATAGCATATATCTACATTAATTATAGATTCTAACACATTAACATGTTATAAAAGTAAAGAATGATGTTGAAACAAGGATGGAACCAAGCGCCTTGACAAAGAAAGGCAGAGGATGGAATCATTCGAAAATTTCAAAGATGAATTACATACTTTCCTTCTTCATATAAATCACTTTTCTTTTTGTGCTTTTCTTATTCTTATCATTTCTCAAATTGCATTTGAAATCATATATTTTATCCTTCTTTCACCTTCAATCATTCGAATAGAATTCTCTCTTTCACCTTGCTTGAAATCATATATATTTACTTCTTTCACTTTTGTGCTTTTCTTTCTTCTTATCATTTCACAACACTCAATCATTCATTCTTTCTTCATCTGATTGTGTTTGTGTCCTCCTCTTTGTTGCTAAGCCACAAAATTTCTCCTAAACCTTTCCTTGAAATCCTTTCTTTTATTTTTCTCTCACCTTCAAAGAGCACTCAATAGAATTCTCTCCTTATACCCCACAAAAAAAAAAGAAAAAAAAAAAACCAAAAACCAAAAACAAAAGCAATGGAAATTGGTTCTTCAATTGCTGCCGCTCGCGATCAAGTTGGTTACCTGTTTCATTACAACGACAACATTGAAATCCTGAAAAAGCAAGCTAAGAAGTTGGCAGATAGCAGATACATGGTGCAAAAGAAAATCAAATTTGCTGAAAGTAATGGAGAAATAATCTTGGTTGATGTCCAAAGTTGGATAGCTAAAGCTGATGATATTTTCGCAAAAGCTGAGAGCTTTTTGGAAGATGAAAACAAAGCAAACAAGAGGCGTCTCAAAGGGTGGTGCATTCTCGGACAACGCTATCGGTTCAGTAAGGAGGCAAAGAAGCATACTTTGGTGATTTCTGATCTACTCCAGGAAGTGGGAATGTTTGAGAGTGTGTCTTGTCCTGCTCCTCCATCTGGAATTATATCGTCATCGAAGTTATTTTCTTCAGGCACTTTTGAATCTAGAAATTCAATTAAGAAGCAAATCCTGAAGGTGTTAATTGATGATCATAATGTCAGCATAATTGGAATATGTGGGATGGGGGGCGTGGGTAAGACCACGCTAGTGAAAGAAATCAGCCAACAAGCAAAAGAAGAAAAAATATATGATGAAGTAGTGATGGTGGTTATCTCTCAAACCCCGAGTATTATGAAGATTCAAGGCGACATTGCTGGCATGTTAGGTGTAACAAAGTCCTTGCCGCCTAATTTTGAATTAGCAAGAGCACATTTCTTGTGGGATAAAATCAAGGAGAAAAAGCACATCTTGGTAATACTAGATGATGTTTGGGAAAGAATTGAATTGAATGACATTGGTATTCCTTTTGGGAATGATCATCGCGGTTGTAAAATTGCTATCACCTCTCGAAGCAAAATTGTGTGTAATCAAATGTCTTGTCAAAAGATATTTACAGTTGAAAGTTTATCAAAACAAGAATCTTGGGTGCTTTTCAGAGAAATTGCTGGCTCGAATGTCGAAACAACTGAGATAAGCCCAATTGCAAGAGATGTAGCTGCTAAATGTGATGGCTTACCGATTGATATTGTGATAGTAGCAAGAGCATTAAAGGACAAGAACACTAGTGTTTGGAGGGACGCTTTGCAACAACTTAAAAGGTCTACCCCATCAAACATCCCAGGAATGGAGAGAAACATTATTTCATCTCTAGAATTGAGCTTCAATTATTTGGAAAGTGGGGAGAAAAAAACACTTTTCTTATTTTGTCGCTTTTTTCCAGACGATTACAGAATTCCAATTGAAGATTTGGTTAGATACGGGATCGGTTTACGGTGGTTCAAAAACGTCGATGAGAAGATAGAAGATATCAGAGATAGAATCTTTGGTATTGTAAGTACCATCACCTCTTCTTTTCTCTTAATTGATGATGGTGAAAAATTTGTTAAAATGCATGATGTTATCCGTGATTTTGCATTAATGATAGCTCCGAAACACAACCATAGATTCATGGTAAAAGCTGGCCTTGGATTACAAGAGTGGTCAAATGGAGATACATTTGAAAATCTCACATGTATCTCATTGATGGCAAATAATATTAGGGAGCTACCTAATGGGTTGGAATGTCCAAAACTGCAGGCTTTGTTACTGCAGAATAATTTTGATTTGGTTGTCCCTAGTAATTTCTTTCAAGGTATGAAAGATCTCAAAGTTTTAGATTTGAGTCAAACTAAACTCTTGCCATTGCCTGAATCACTTTCATTTGTCTCAACTATTAGAACACTAAATCTTAGAAGTTGCAAATTGGGGGACCTATCAGTGATTGGAAATCTAAGTAAACTAGAGATTCTTAGCCTTTCCACATCTTCTATGAAGGAGATCCCCGTATCCTTTAGTCAATTAAGTAATCTTAAGTTGTTAGATCTAAAAGGTTGTTCAAAGTTAACACTAATACCTTTTGGTGTTATAGCCTCTCTTACAAAGTTAGAGGAGTTGTATATTAATAGTTTTAGGCAATGGGAATCTGAAAGTGAAAATTTGAAAAGCAATGCCAAACTTGTTGAGTTACAAGCCTTGTCTCGATTGACTCATTTAGAGATTTATATTTCAAACCTTGACCTCACACCAAAATTGTTGGTATTCGAAAATAACCTATCCAACTTTAAATTAAAAATAGGTTATAGTAAATATAGTGATTATTTTTGGGATGAGAGTAGATACTCAAGAAATATGAAGCTCTCACAAACCAACATTTCAAAAATTCATGATTGGGTTAAAGGTTTGCTCAAAAGAACTGAGTTTCTAGTTTTAGAGAAAATTGCTAATTTAGAGAGCATTAACCATAACCTAGTTGAAGAAGGGTTCAATGAATTGAAGTATCTTGATATTACATCATGTGATGAGATAAAGTATCTCCTAAGTACTTTCGAATGGACACCAAGCTTAACTTTCCACAATTTAGAGGAATTGGGTATCTATGACAATTACAACTTGGTTGAACTATGTCATGGACAACCTCCAGCCCAGTATTTCAGTAAATTAAAAGTTTTAAGAGTGAGAAGGTGCCACATGATGTTAAATGTTGTACCAAGTCATTTGTTACAAAGCTTTCAAAATCTTCAAACTTTCACAGTAAGAGATTGTGGATCATTGGTGTATATATTTGATTGTAAAGATATTAAGATTGCAGAGGGAGAAACCAAGTTACTCTCATCGTTTGAGAATCTAAGATTGGAATCTTTGCCAGAGTTGTCACATATATGGAAGGGAGACCATCAATCCATAAGCCTTCATAACTTGAAGAAAGTACTACTTTGGTCATGCAATAAGTTAATAAAACTATTTTCGCCATCTCTGCTCGAAACCCTTATTTGTTTGGAAGAAATACATATAAAGTTTTGCAATGATTTAGAAGAGATATTTGAGAAGAAAGAAGTTTTATATGAGGAGTTAGGCCACACCATAACCTCCCCAAGTTTGGGAAACCTGGCTTCTATTTACATATTTGTTTGTCGTGAATTAAAAAACCTCTTCACCCCTTCCATTGTCAAATGCCTAGTGAAGCTCAAATATCTTCAAGTAAGCTTTTGCCCAAAAATACAGGAAATAGTCACAAATGAGGAAGGGGAAAAAGAAGCATCAATAGAGAAGATAGGGTTTCCTAGTTTGTACCTCTTGGAACTTCGAGGTCTAAACAATCTCACTTGTTTTAGCTCTGGATCATATACTATTGAATTCCCAGCATTGGAGAGGCTAGAGATAACGAGATGTCGAAAAATGAAGACCTTCGGTTATGGAGAGCAAGTGACACCCAAGCTTAAGAAATTGCTTCTAAAAGAGGATGAAGAACGTTGGAATGACAACTTGAATGCCACAGTGCAAGAGTTGTTCAAAGAAGAGGTATGTACTTAATGATCAAATATTCATACAAATTCATTTGTTTTACTTTTTTTCTTTTTAGATTAATTATTCATTCCCATTTATTTAGCATTTATTAAATCGTCTTTTTTATATGCAATCTTTTATTTATGCAAAACTTTGGCATAATTTAACATGCCACAACCATAATATAATAAAGTCAAAATCAGATAAGTTGTTAATAATCCACAAAAACAAGGTGGAGCCAGGGGGTGCTACAGCAAAAAAAATAAATTGTATAATTTTACAATTATAATTATAATTAATTTTTCAGATAAGTTGTTTTCATTATTATTATTTTTTAAATCTCTTAATCCTAAAAGATAATTTTGTTTCTTTTCTTAATAAAATTATAATAAGTTCAATTTATTATGTGAATGTTGTGTTCATTTCTCTTCTTTTTCAAAATAAATTATACATTTTAAATAATAAATCCCATTATATTAAGTGTGTGATAATTTTTCACATTCTATTTTTGAAATTATACATTTTAAATAAAAAAGTTCAAAGGGTGTCTATTATTAATAAGCTTATTGTTTTTGTAGGCGAAACAGGCAGGAGGATCAGCTTAAAGTAAAGAGTGAAAATGGTATGAATCATGTTTTATCATATTATTTATTTAGTATTATCAACAATACAAGAAATTGTGATAATTTGATTTGTTTGATTGTTCATATGATTATGTATATATTCATTACTAACACTGATATCAAAAGAAAAATATAATAAAATTGACGGATCAATAGATGATCGTGAGCTTTGGTGATTGTTCGTCGTCTTTAGCAACTCATCCATCGACTTCAATGGTACCATTGTCTCTGTGATAGTCATACGGTAATGTATTCAATGATGTTGGCATAACAAATTGTGAAAGTGGTGTTTTGCTATGGAAGAAAGAGAAAATTTCAATCTTGTTGGATATTATTATTTTTTTATTTTAAAAAATTAAGCTAATATTTAATTATCAATTAAATTAAATAATTATTCACATAACAAATTAGTTTATGCCTTATACTGATTTTTAGAGTATTTTATTAATTATTGTTTACATAATTAATTTTTTATTCGAAAGTCCTTTCTAAAGTACATAATCACCTTTCAAAATATTTTGATAAGCACTTTTAATTTGTTAAATGCTGATTGTTTATTTTCAAAATTGAGTCTAAATAAAATCTTTTAAATGCTTATTGTTTTTGTAGGAAGAAGAAGAAGAAGAAGAAGAAAAGAAGAAGTTCTGGTGAAAGATATTGAGATGTCGATACAAGAGATTTTAATAATTTGATTTATTCTATTCGTTTGTGTATGTATATATTTTACAAACATTAATGGTATGTAAAAGCTTTTATGTTTATTATTTGTAATTCATGCATAATCATTTTTCTCTTTTTATTTTTTTTATTGTATTTAGTCTTATTTGAGAGGTAAGGCTCATTACGTCCCCCTCTGTCTAGGTGTCATTTTTTTTTCAATTAATAAAATCTCCCTCGTACCGTCGAGGTTTGCTTAAAAAAAATTAATGATATAAGATTTTATTTATGATGTAGTTGAAATTTGTTTATTATATATTGGGTGCATGAGACTTTTAATCTTATTTCAGTTATAAATCAATGGGTTAAAGATTTGTTCAAAAGAAATTAGTATCAAATTTTTGATAAAATTATTAATTTAAGAAGTATCAGCCATAACGTGGTTGGAGAAATAGACATTTTTAAAAATTGATAAATTAATAAAATATTTTTAAATAATAAATCATTTAAATTAAAGTGCAATATATAATATAAAAATTAAACAAAATTTTGAATTGAAAGGTTATTCAACAAGGAGGGTGAATTCCTCTAGAATTAGCGGGCTCATCCATATTGTTAAATTATATACATGTTTATTAATGCTCTATAGAGGAAGAAGAAGAAGAAGAAGGGTCCCAATACAGTCTCAAAAATCTCTACAGCATGTGTAAAAGTACTTATCACATCAGCTTTTACAAGGAGTTTGTGAATTGTGTTTGCTTTTGATACCCTGCATAGTAAGTAATTATGATAATACAATATTATATTGTATTTTATGATCTCAATTTGAAAACCCAAAACTTGCTGGTGTAGGAGAAAATGAAGCCGCTGAAAAGAATCTAGAAATTAGAGAAACTGATGCTCAGAACTGGATGTCAGATCGATAAAATCACTGCAGAAGCTGAAAATTCTTTGGAGGATGAAGTCAAAGCAAACAAAAGGTGTCTCAGTGAATCCCCGACAACGTTACTAACTCAATAAACAGGTGAAGAATAAAATTTACGTTGTGTTGATTATATGTTAAAATTGTGTAGTTTTTGTGTTTTTATAATTTCTAGGTTTGTTTAAGGCATTTCATAGAACATGTTTGATGAAATACTTTTGAGGAATGGTTTCCTCATGCAACATGTTTGATGAAATGCTTGTGAGAAATGGTTTCTTACATGTGGTGTGTTTGTTGACAAATAGTTCAAAGAAGCATAAAACAAGTACTACATGGACTGATTGGTTTGCTCGCAAACAAATGACAGTTACAACCTGGCATGAAGTGATTTCCAACTACTTGAATTTACTCATATGTACTTAATTGGATTGATAAGCCTAATTAGTTTATCTTTCTGGTGTGCACTGCCTGAGCAAGACCCCATTTAATTAGTTTCTGTTTGTGTAGCCAGATGCATCCTTATTCTCATAAGCGTTGTAGTATAGGTATTACCTTGACCATTTACTTATCCTTAAAATTATTGCTCTAATTCTTACATTTGCTTAACTTTTTGTCATTCATGCAAATACTTATTTGTTTATTGCTTACATTTACATAATGCAATCTTGTGTTTTGTGTTTTTATACATTCTAGGTTTGTTAAAGGCATTTTATGCAACATGGTTGATGAAATGCTTGTGAGGAATGGTTTCTTACCCGTGGTGAGTTTGTTGTCAAATTGTTCAAAGAAGCATAATTGAAGCCACTACTTGGTACTGATTGGTTTGCTTGCTTGCTTGCAAACAAACGAGAATTACGGTCTGACATGAGGTAATTTCCAACTACTTGCATTTGCTTATACGTATTTAATTGGATTGAGAGGCCTAATTAATTTATCTTTCTGGTGTTGCAGTGCCTGAGCAGACCCCATTTAATTAGTTTTAGAACCCAGGCTCAACTTAATATACAAGCTTCCATGACTGCAACTGATGGTTAGTATCATATAATTGTTTTTGCTTTAAAATTAGCTGAACCAAAAAATAAATAAATAAACTCAAAAAATTTTAATTTATATCCTCTGTTTGTGTAGCCAGTGCATGCTCATGCGCATAAGGGTTTTAATATGGGTTTTACCTTGGTTTTTTGCTTATCTTAAAACTGACAATCGATGGAGGTTACCGTGTGGGCAATAGTCATTCTAGCTGTTTTTATTTTTATTGGACAGGTACTGTTTGTGAAACACCAACTCAGTAAACAAAAGAGCTCTAATCTAACATGATGAGACTTTGTCTTCATCAGTAAATCAATAGAAGCTGCCTGTGTAGCACTGAGGCTTGCACTTTGTCGCTGCCTTGAGCAGCTCGGGTAGCCGAAGCAATCTACTCCTGTGGCCTTCATGATCTGCTGGCTTGGCTGCTGATCATAGTTGATTTTAATTTTTTTTTTTTTTTTTAATAATTGTCATAAGTGATTGCAACTGCAGCAAATTCGAAATTATAAGAGAACATTGAATCTGCATAAGTAGATTGCACTGGTAGATTCCTTAATTGCCTTTTACAGGCATGAGCTATTGGTATTCTTGCTAAGATGCCTATGTGGAAATCTTCTCTTGAATACTGTTGCGAACCTACTATATTGTACTAGTTCAATCACCCACAGCATCAAATATTCAACCATTAAGTATAAACAATTTAAACATTCAGAACTTCAAGTATATATTTCCTGGTAAAGTCAGATTTACATTCATGTATGGACACTTCTCAACACCAGAATTCAATTAACAAACAACAAGGAAAATAAATGGAACTGCTACGTTGGACTTCGAGGACCAGCTACCTCCCCTTTACTCTATTCTCTCTTGATGCCCTTTTCAACGTCTGCTACTCCCTTTTATTCACTTCCTTCCCTAACAGATTCCATTCTCAGCCACTTATCTGTTGCCACCTGTTTATTCTACCTTTTTGCTTCTCTTCACACTTTAGTTGCTCCTTTTATCACAATTGATTCCCTGGTGCTTCTTCCCACGCCTCTTATTATAAACCCTCATTTCATGTGTTATATCAAATACTGACAGGGTACTAGTCATGGAATTGGGTCTTACCTCAACACTTATAAAGGTAAGTCATGAATTCTAAGTTCTAACTACTTGTATTTACTTATATGTACTTAACTGTATTGAGAAGCGTAATTAGTATCATGGTATTTTTGCTTAGCTGCAGTTGTAGAAGAAAATTTTCTCTAAATTTTAATTTTTATTTGTCAAGAGCTCATGCTTATAATGGTTTAGTATAGATTTTGCCCTGGCCATTTACTTATCTTTAGAACTATTTTTGTGATGCTTACATTTCTTGAACTTATTGTCATTCATGCAAATACACATCATGCAGTCTTATGTTTGCCCTGAACAAATTTCTTCCCAATAAGTTGTCTCACTCTTTCCAAAATTAATGGTATTTCCAGAATCATTGAGGTTTTATATTTAATTAATTTCCTTTTGGATAATGGCTATGGTGTTATCTTAGGTATGTTGTTAACATATACTTTTTGGATCACTTTAATCTATTGGATACTTTAATCTGTGAGTGGGGTTGTGTTATCCTAGAATCATTGGGATTTTATATTTGTTATTAATTTGAATTTTCTTCTCAGAGCCCTGTTACTATGAGGATGTGAAATTTGTTGTAAGATTGAAGAAAGTGATCTTGGGGACAAGGATTAATTACTTGACATTTGAGCACAAAACAGGGCTAAGTCATTCAAACTAATTAACCACTCTTCCTTGTTTTCATCCATGGAAATTGTTTTTGTAGTTGTTGGAAGCGCCTTTTAGACTATTTGTTTGGTGCAGCAGGCTGTTAGTTTGGTTACTTGCTTCACTACGAGGACACATTGGAACCTTAGAGAAGCAAATTAAGAAACTTGCTGGTATAGGAGATGGTTAGAAGCCCAAAGTAAAGCTGCTGAAAGGAATCTAGATATTATAGAAATTGATGTTCTGTATGTTGGAGGTTGATAAAATCACTGCAGAAGATGAAAAATGTTTGGAGGATGAAGTCAAAAGCAAACAAAAGGTGTCTGAATGAGTGGTGCATTAATCTCAAACAATGTAACGACTCGAAATGTAAAGAAGAAGAGTTTATGTTGTGTTGATTACATGTTAAAATTTTGTAGCTTTTGTGTTTTAATACATTCGGGTTTGTTGCAAGGCAATTCATGCATCATGTTTGATACCTTGGCTGTTTACTTATCCTTAAAATTATTGCCCTAGTTCTTACATTTGTTGAAGTTGTTGCCATTTATGCATATACTTATTTGTTTCTCGCTTACATTTACATAATGCAATCTTATGTTTGCCTTGAATGAGTTCCTTCCCATTTAGTTCTTTTAGTCTTTCCAAATATGAGGGTTGTGGCATCGCAAGAATTATTGAAATTTTACATTTAATTAATTTTAATTTGCTTCTTTGGAATCACTCTTGGCCTTAGGTGGTTTGTTATGGGTGGTTAAGGCAGCTTTTGATGTTGGCATTTGGACGACAAGGAAGGAGAGTCACAGAAGCCAAATATCCTCGAGGAGGTAGGTTGACTAGAATGGTTTTCCTAAAGTGACTCTTGGGAGGCTGCTTGTTGGTGGTGTTGGACTCCGTACCTCTAAAAGGAGAAATGGCTTCATTTTCCCTGGCTTCCCTTGGGTTCCTCTTGTCAGCTCTCAGCAATTTTCCCTCCTGCTCTCCCTTTCTTCGCCTTTGGACCTCCTCTAGAAGCGGACTAGGAAATTTTTTGAATTCTCTTATGGCTCCCATTTAGCTGCTCTCGACATTATGGATCAGTTCAAGCTTTTGCCTTTTAGTGGGACTTTTACTTATGGTTTCTCGTGGACCAAGCTGTTTGGGCTGGATGATCTGCTGGTAGTTTAGTCAGGTGGGTCACGGACACCTCGGCCTTGGGGGCCATAATCATCGCTTTGCTCTGTTGGATGGGCCGTTGAAGCAGCCTGAGTCCTTTGCTGGTAGTCTTCTATGTGTTGTTGGAAGGGTGACGGTTGTTGGCTCCATGGCTTCTTCTGGTTATTGGCATTTAGCAGCATGTGTGTAGTTTCTCCTTGGATGTGTTTATTGTGACGGTTCATGTGTTTCGGCTTGAGCTTCTCTGCTGCTGAGCGGGCTGGCTGCTTTCTTATGGAAGCCATGACCCATGACTTTTGTATGGGCCTCTTTCTTTGGTCAAGGCGGGAGGCTGGGTTGTTGGGAATGCTTTGTTTTATTTTGTAATTTGATCTCTTGAGCCTTGTTTTTTTTGCTAAGGCTGGGTTTGGTTGTTCGGGCTCCTTTGTACAGAATTGTAAATCCTTGTCTCTTCTCGGCCTTCTTTTTTGGTTATAATCTTGGGCCTGTCCAAGGTGTGTAGCTTGGAGGGGAGTCCCCTCCTTTATGCCATTTCATTTTTTATTCATTTATATAATTATCAGGTTATATTGGAGAATATGCTTATGGTTAAAAAGGTGGAGACAAAATTCAAATTTGGTTAAAAGGGTTACTTGAAATTTGAGCATATAACATGGCGAAGTTAATCATACTGGTTCCTCCTAATCTTTCTATGCAAAACATATGTTCTACATTTAATTTATCTCCAATATTTATGCTTCGATCATCTTTGTACTTTTGGAATTTTCTTAATCTACAAATAATTTGTGCTATCATCCATGATTTCTAAGTATTTGATTGTGAAAGATAGGAATTTGTGAACTGAACTTCTTTGATTTCTACATACTTGTAAAAAAATCATAGAAAAATTTTAATAGTGTATCGTGTGAAAACTTGGAAGATTCTTATTGGTGTGTGAAAATTTTTGAGAAAAGAATTATACTCATAAACTATGTTGTGTATGTAACATTATTAATGAATGAAAAGGTTTTGGGATTTTTGTTTAAACATCAGAGTACATGTTTCTTGACAACCATAGTTTGTTAGTGCTCTTAAGGGGAAAGGAGGATGAAGTGCTTGCTGTGAAAAGGATTTGGATGTCAATACAAGAAATTGTAATAAGAAATAGTAATAGTTTGATTTACTTGATCATTCCATATGATCTTATCTATATTTATAACCAATATCAAGAACGTTGGAATGGTAATCTTAAAACCTTAATGCAACATTTCTTCAATGAACAGGTATGTGATGATCAAGTGAAAGTGGTATGATGTAATGACTTCTTTCTACTATTATATTCATACAAGTTATTAATAAAAATACAAGTATACTTATCAAAATAGTTGGGCCCAAAAAATTTTCTTTACTTGATATATACATTCTTTACATAGTACAATATCATGTGTACAAAAAGACTCTCAAAACAGTGGACAGTGTAGCCAAGTCTCCTCGCTTGCCGCCGTATCCGACCACGACCTCACCTATGTCCTGCAAAAACATAGAAAACAACGGGGTGAGCACAAAGATGCTCAGTAAGTAAATCTTCTACTCCACTATCCCAATGAATTACTCTTCAATTCTTTCCTTACTCTTTTCACTTTCTCTTATTCAATCACTCTTATTCTTTCTCTGTTTCTACTGTTCTTTTCTTTCTTTCTCTCTATTCTCATCACCCATGAGGGATATCATGATAACATGCATGGATGAGATGCATGTGCACTAAGGCAAAGCAATGCATTTTCTCTCTTTTCTTTTCTTTCTAATCTTTTCTTATTCTTTTCTCATGTTTTCTCATTCTTTCTCATTCTTATTCATTCTCATTCTCAGTCTTATTCTTTGCTGATCGGTTGTGGTTGATGCATGGATTCGGAACCCTTGGCCATGTGAGTGTACTCTCTCTCGTGTATAGCCCTCATCCGCATGTATTTTCACGGACTATACGAATTCTTTTTCTCATTCTCATTCTGCTCTCTCATGGCGGAGACCGCTTTCTCATGGCGGTTTACATGTGGGTAATTCTACACTCACGGGTTCCCCATCGCACAACCTATTCTCTTTTCTCTTCTTTAGCACTTCTTAGTCATGTTATTCTCTAGTGCTAATTCTTTCTTTCTCTTTATTCTAAGAGAATTAGTTCTTTTTACTCATATTTCTTTCTTTGATGATTACACATATAAACATATGCATATGGATGGCGTATGCCTAGAATCTTTCTTATATGCACTCATGAAATGCAAATATGCTATGTTGCATAAAGTAAGGTTCTCTACTTCTACTCATGCTTCTCTTAGGCATTTCATCAAACAATATGTGTGCATACATAAACTCTTCTCTAACTATAATTCTACTTCTTTCTTAACCATCCAAAATTGGAGTTCAACTCCTTTTAAATCATCACACATCCTACAAAGAAAACACACTTCAAATATTCCTTTCAAATTCTTCTAAATCTCTCCATACTTCTATCAAAGTTTATCAACACAATCCACCATTCTCATGGTGGGAATCTCTCCATAAATCAACATTGAACTCATTCCAAACATAAAAATTCAAGCATTAATCATATACAAATCTCTATACATCATTCAATCATGCAAATCACAACTTAGGTGGATTTACTTACCTTATACTCAAGTAGAATCCACTTAAGCTCTCTACTCTTGATGGCTTGATGTTTTCTCTTAAATCTTAAACACAAACTTGGTAAGGGATTCTACTCTTACACCAATAAAAATTCACATCTAGAGTGAGGATTTTTACCTTTAAGTGCTTAGGATTAACTTGTATCAACTTCTAGTCAAAAGCCCTCCAAAAATCCTTGGAAAATTGAATGAAAGCTTGAGAGAATTGAAGGATGGAAGAGGCGGTGGAAAGGAAAGAATGAAAGGGTTTCTAAAGCTAAACCCTTAATATCTCATATTTTCTCCACTCTTTCCCATTTTACCCTTACTCTTTCTTAGGGAATTCCAACCTTGCCCTTTAATTCTTTGCAAATGCACCCACATTTAAACTATTCTCCATGCAATGTCCTTGCATTTCACTCCCCACTTTTCCTGCTAATTAGGGGTAGAATGGTCATTGTGCCCCAAAGGAAGAATTCTTTAGAAACTCATAAAACTTTTCGGCCGAGTCTTCGCCGCGGTGAAGCGGAATTTCCAAGGTCTACTCTTCGCCGCGACGAAGTCTACCTTTCACAACTTTCAACAAGGCTTCACCAATTTCAGGGCATTCAAGCAATTTCAACACATACACACTTAACTAAAACAACTTTAAGGGCAAAATGAGCACATATGAGTTGCGTACCTCAAGCGGGCGTTACATATGACTCTTGTTTTCATAATATAGGTCATATTCCTCCACTTATTTCATATTCTTTAACATGTTTATTTACAACCAGAGTTTGTGTTTATGCTTTGTAGAGGAAGACGCAGTGAAGTGCTTGCTGTGAAAGAGATTGGAACATAAATACAAGAGATTGTAATAATCAGATTTGCTAGATCATTAATATAATGGTACATAATGCATGGTATCCAAGTCCAATTATTAAAGTCTATAACATACTTTCAATGGACTAATGCTTTGTAAATTAGTGATTACTTCTCGTTGAAATTTCAAAATAAAACTCTTAAATGTTGGTTAGCATAAATGTGATCATGTACAAGGTTATTTTGATGGGGTCATTCTATGGTGTTGGTATAGTATAATTACAAGTTGTTATCAAGGGTATACATATATAGGATGTAGAGTTTTCCTTGATTAGATTGAGAATAATGATTGTGAGAAGAGAAAAAGAAAATTAGATCTTGGTGTCCATGCATGCTTCATGTATTGCTCAGCATTTTGTTCAATATTTCAGGTTAATTTCTTCCCTAGAGGCCTGTAGGATCAGCTTGAAAGTGGCATGAATTATGTTTTACTAGGGCTAAGTCACCTAAAACTAGCACAATATCATATCATTGAGCTTAATTTTTTCATTTTTCATATAATGTTTATTTACAGCTTAAGTGTGTTAATATTGCTCTATAGATGGAGAAGAATGAACTGCTTCCTGTGAAATAGTTTAGGATTTCATTACAAGAGACTGTAATGAGGTAGGAAGAAGTTTGATTTTCTTGATCATTCATATCATTGTATATTCAACCAAATTGAGATGGTGTCCTATCGATAGTTCAAATTGAGACCCTAAAATATTGATTAGCCTAATTAAACTTGATCGCATAATCGATTGTTTTCTATGGTCATCCTCTCATTCTGGTATGGTAGAGTAGATAGTAGAAGAGTTAAACAAATATTCCTTCTTTACTGTTATCATTTCATAACGCAAATAATATATCATCCTAAAGTAGTTTAACACAGGAGTTAACATGAAGTAGATTATATATATATGCCATACTTGTATATTTCATTTGTATAAGAATCTCTAAGTGATTGATGAGATTGAAGAAGAATATAAAATTGATTTTGTATTCTTCATGTTCAGGTTGAAAATAGAGTATATATTGATTGACAGCATCGGATAAACTTCAAACATTGTCGATTGATTTTTATATAATTTTATACTTAAATTTGGTTTTATAAGTAAATTCAAACTATAGGCATTACAAATTAGTTATCTATCTTTTATGTTGATTTTCCAAGCAAGACCACGGATGATTGGTCTTTTCAAGAAATCCTTTGTTGGTTTTTGCCAGTCTCACCTTACGTATATATTGTACTTGTGTTTTAATCCAAGAAATTCGCAAAGTTAAATTGTTTTTTTTTTCCCAAATGATTCATTTGATTAGTAGAACATGCGTCGATTCATATCTGCTCTTTGTATTTTGAATTTCAGATCTTGCTGCTAGTGCTTATCTTTTTTGTTGTTTGATGCAAGAAGGATTGGCTCACATCTTACTTATTCATAGAAGGGATGTGTATCTCTCTTAAAATTTTCCACTATCAAACATGAATTGTATTATAATTTCAAGTTCCTTGCTACTGAATTGTATGCAAGGTACTCTGCTTTCTCTTTAATCCTTCTGATTATTTTATTCATTTCCTCATAGATGAATTCTTTATCTTTTGAAAATAACTACAAAATCATGTTTTTTTTTTTTTTAATACTATATGATATGAATTGTATGATAGATGAATATGACATGCATCCCCATTATAGAATCAATATTGTCCAGCCAACATACCTTTGGCTTTAGTGAGCCGCTTTAAATATACAGAGGTAATTTATTTATTTATTTTTCATGTTTTTAAAGATCTTTATACTGCTTAATTTTCATGATACAAATTGTATGAGAAATGAATATGACTTGAGATCCCAATTATCAAAATTCAATTCTGGAACCTTCAGAAAAAGGTAACCGTTTTGACTTTCTAGGTTTCTCATGTCTTGTAATAGCTATTTGTTGTTGTAGTTCCTAGAGGCAACATAATATGTGCCTATACATTAACTCTATTGTTATAACTTCATTTTATTTTAAGTCAAAACCTGTTAGAGAGATCTAACAAGTAGGTTGTTGACTGAGCAAAGATCATTTACCGTTACTCAGAATTACAATAATTTTATATACACCTATGATTGATACCACGATTTTAGGTTATTCTACATTTGAGATTTTAGCATATCAGTTTCACGGTCCAAGTCTCAGGTTTTTCTACTGTCCTAAATTCAAGAAAGAGTTAAACGTATTTAATCAAGGTAGGATATATAAACTCTTTTAGAATCAACTTATGTTGCAATTGATTCTAGCCTGGTATGCTGCAACAATTGTTGCTCTTGCACTGCTGGCCTGTTTAGGCAAAGAGTACTTATAACTGCTTTTGTCAATTGCATGATTGGTTTTTTCAGGATTTTTTTTAATATATATATATACACCTTGATTGCAATCCTCAGGTTTAAAAAAGTAACATTGGTCTTCTCTTGTTGAAGACAAAAATATTTGATTTTGATACTTTACAGATTCCAACTTGAGAGCAAAGGCAAATTAAGAATGGAATCATTCATTCATTCATAATTTAAGGATGAATTACATACCTTAATTGCTTCCTCATGTCATTCACTTTAATTTATTTTATGTATTCTTTACTTTATTCTCTGTTGTTTTTATGCCTTTTTTTTTTGGTCATTAATTGTTTTAAGATATATACAAAGTAGAAGTATTTCATTATTGTGTTTATGTGATATATTGTGCTTGTCTTTAATTTGTAGCAAATAAACTTTTGAAGCGTGATCTTGATATCAACGACTCGCAAATGTAAAGTGCTAAGTTGTTCTTAGAAATTACATGTGAATGATTCATGAGAGTGTTTATGGTGCTGAGATTATGTATGTTTGCAAAAATATAAATAAAAGATTGGCAAGAGAGATTTTTGTAGGAGTTTGGATGCTTAAATCGAATCTTACATCCACTATTATTTTATTATTCTCTGACTATTTCTATGATATTGCTTGTAAGGCACACGAAGATGGAGAAATACTTTGGTTACAAAGAAAAATGATGAAGCTCAAATCTATACCTAACTCTCATATGTCCAGCCTCCTTTTTTGTGAAGAAAGGTGCCAATTTATACCTTTGAGGTCAATGTAATGAATGCTTTTGCAAGTTGTCTTGACACGTGAGGACCACTCTTTAATCCTTATCTTAAAATATGATATGATTGATATGAAATGTCTCTTGAAGGCGGTTTGAGTTTTTGACAAAAAATATCACCTTATCTTTAAGTGTTTGTTAAGCTCTAATTGACGGTACTGATATCAGTGTATATTTTTGGCACAACATAAACCATAAAATTTCCTCTTAAAATAAAAATATATAAGACATCCTAATAATTGAATAACATAAAATAAATTAAATTAAATAAATTATAATTAACATAAAATAAATAGATTTCCATAAGTTTTCAAGAAACAATATTAGTTTAGTTAAAAATTATAAAATAAATAGATTTAAAATTTAAAATTTTATACCAAAACTGTCCTTGAGTAGTTTGTTTTCATAATTGCCTAGCAGAAGGACTTTTTGGTAAATTAAAGTGTAATATAAAATGATAATGGAAGCAAATTTCTAAATAATCTTTTGTCTTTGTTGTCTTCGTTGCAGAAGGCAAGGCAGAATCAAATTTCACACAACATGTTTGATGAAATGCTTGTGAGGATTGGTTCATTGCTTGTGGTATTGAGTGTGTTATCAAATAGTTTAAGGAAGTGTATTCGAAGCCACTACTTGGAGCTCATTACTTTGCTTTCGAACAAATGAAAACTAAAGCCTGGTGTGAGGTAATTTCCTTTTTAGTTTGTGGATATTGTGTTAATTTTAGGTATGCTATTAACGAAGGCTGCGCTGCATAGTTTAATCTATTGTCATACTTGAACAAGGTTTTTAATTATTTATATAATTTTTTTATGTGAGTTTACATAGGTAGATTCAACTGATTGATTGATTAATTACATTTTATTGGTAATACCTTTGAAATTCTTGCTAGAATGCCTCTACGAAAGCTGGTGTTGATTACTGACATGGGACCCCATCTAATAAAAGTTCATGAAGGTAATGTTCATAAAGGTAAGTGGTGAATTCCAAGTGCTTGCATTTACTTATATGTATTTAATTAATTAGATTTAGAGGCCTAATTAGTTGATCTTTGTGTTGATACAATGCCTGAGCAGAATCTTATTTAATTAGTTCCTATACAAGCTTTCCGTGATTGCAATAAAGGATTGGTATTATTAACATACTCAAAGATTCAAAGAGGATTTAAAGAAGATTGAAGAAAAGAAAAGAAAAAACTAGGGTTCCATATTACAATTAACCAAAAGAAAAAGAGAATAATTCAAAGAGTAAAGTTACATATATATACAACTAAGTAAAAAAACTATACTACCCTTGAGAATAAGAAAAAGTACATATAACTCCTAACTCCTAACAAGTAGATCTTTGTTTTTTTGCCTTAATTTCAGTTTTAGATGAAAGCTTTCGTAAGGTTTTAAATTTTTTAAGAGCTCCATGAGCATTTTTTCTTTTTAAACTATTATCTCTTTTGTTTACTGAGTCTCACAGATCATATTCTTTGTTTGTGTAGCCAGATGCATGCTCATGCTCATGCTCATGAAAGTTTGAGTATTGATTTTACCTTGACCATTTTCTTCTCTTGTTGAGTTATTTCTCTAATGCTTATATTTCTTGAACTTGTTGTGACTTATGCATGTACTTATTTGTTTCTTTCTTACATTTACAATATTATGTGATGCTAGCTAGTATAAAAGAAGAAACAGAAACTTAACATATTTTCTAATAAATAATAAGATTTGATTATATGTCATATTTTAATATCAATTAGTTATCACAATTGTAATTAGTGTTAGCTTTAGGTTACAATTGTTCGTATAAGAATATAAATAGATGTCATCTTTCAGTGTAATCTTATTATGTAATTGCTTTAATCATGATTTCTTTTTTGACAATTCTAGTAGAATTTGTGAACTGAACTTCTTTGATTTCTACATACATGCAAAGAAAACATAGAAAAATTTTAATGATGTATCGTGTGAAAACTTGGAAGATTCTTATTGGTGTGTGAAAATTTTTTTGAGAAAAGAATTATACTCATAAACTATGTTGTGTAAGTAATATTATTAATGAATGAAAAGGTTTTGGGATTTTTGTCTAAACATCAGAGTGTATGTTTCTTGACAACCATAGTTTGTTAATGCTCTCAAGGGGAAGAAAAAGAGATTGAAACACAAATACAAGAGATTGTAATAATCAGATTTGGTAGATCATTAATGTAATGGTACATAATGCATGGTATCCAAGTCCAATTATTAAAGTCTATGACATACTTTCAATGGACTAATGCTTTGTAAATTAGTGATTACTTCTCGTTGAAATTTCAAAATAAAAATCTTAAATGTTGGTTAGCATAAATGTGATCATGTACAGGGTTATTTTGATGGGGTCATTCTATGATGTTGGTATAGTATAATAACAAGTTGTTATCAAGGGTATACATATATAGGATGTAGAATTTTCCTTGATTAGATTGAGACTAATGATTGTGAGAAGAGAAAAAGGAAATTAGCTCTTGGTGTACATGCATGCTTCATGTATTGCTCAGCATTTTGTTCATTATTTCAGGTTAATTTCTTTCCTAGAGGCCTATAGGATCAACTGAAAGTACTGATAGTGAAAGTGATATGAATTATGTTTTACTATGTCCTAGTCCCCTAAAACTAGCACAGTATCATATCATTGAGCTTAATTTTTTCTTTTTTCATATAATGTTTATTTACAACTTGAGTGTGTTAATATTGCTCTGTACATGGAAAAGAATGAACTGCTTCCTGTGAAATAGCTTGGGAAGAATTTGATTTTCTTGATCATTCATATCATTGTATATTCATCCAAATTGAGATGATGTCCTGTCGATAGTTAAAATTGAGACCCTAAAATATTGATTAGCCTACTTAAACTCGATCATATAAACGATTGTTTTTTATGGTCATCCTCTTATGCTGGTATAGTAGAGTAGATAACAGAAGAGTTAAGCAAATATTCCTTCTCTACTTTTATCATTTCATATCGCAAATAATATATTATCAGAGTAGTTTAACACATGAGTTAACATGAAGTAGATTTTAAATATATATATATCTTGATTGTAATCCTCATATTCAGGCTTAAAAAAGTATAAGTTGGTCTTCTCTTGTTTGAAGACAAAAATATTTGATTTTGAATACTTTGCAGATTCCAACTCTGAACATGTTATAAAAGAAAAGACTGAAGTAGGCTTGAGAGCAAAGGCAAATTAAGAATGGAATCATTATTTCATAATTTAAAGATGAATTACATACCTTAATTGCTTCCTCATGTCATTCACTTTAATTTATTTTATGTATTCTTTACTTTATTCTCCCTTGGTTTTATGCTTTTCTTTCTGTCATTAATTGTTTTAAGATATATACAAAGTAGAAGTATTTCATTATTGTGCTTATGTGATATATTGTGCTTGTCTTTAATTTGTAGCAAACTAAACTGTTCATGTGTGATTTTGACATCAACGAGTCGCATGTACAAAGTGTTAAGCTGTTCTTAGAAATTACACGTGAATGATTCATGAGAAGCATTTATGGTACCGACATTATATATGTTTGCAGAAACATAAATAAAAGATTGGCAAGAGAGATTTTTATAATGGTTCGAATGCTTAAAGTGAATCCTACATCCATTGTTATTTTATTATTCTCTTATTATTTCTATGATATTGTCTATAAAGCGCACAAAGATGGAGAAATGCTTTGTTTACAGGGAAAAATTATGAAGCTCAAATCTATGTCTAGCTCTCATTTGTCTAGCCTCATCTTTTGCGAAGAGAGATGCCTATTTATACTTTTGAGGTTAATGTAATTAGCGCTTTTGTAAGTTGTCTTAACACGTGAGGACTACTTTTTAATCCTATCTTAAAATGAGATAGGATTGATATGAAATATCTCATGGAGGCGGTTTAGGTTTTTGACTGCTAATATTACCTTGTCTTTAAGTGCTTGTTAAACTCTAATTAAAAGTACCGACATCAGTGTATATTTTTGGCACAACATAAACCATTAAATTTCCTCTTAAAATAAAAATATATAAGACATCCTAATAATTGAATAACATAAAATAAATAGATTTCCATAAGTTTTCAAGAAACAATATTAGTTTAGTTAAAAATTATAAAATAAATAGATTTTAAGTACTTTTTAAATTTAAAATTTTATACCAAAAATGTCCTTCAGTAGTTCGTTTTTACAATTACCTAGCAAATGGACTTTTTGGTAAATTAAAGTGTAATATAAAACCAAAATTGAAACAAATTTCTAAGTATCTTTTGTCTTTGTTGTCTTCGTTGAAGAAACAAATTTCCTTTTGATTAAATGCTTGTGAGGAATGGTTCGTTGCTTGTGGTATTTTGAGTGTTTTGTCAGATAGTTTATGGAAGCCACTACTTGGAGCTCACGAACAAATGAGAACTGCAGCCTGGTGTGAGGTAATTTCCTTTTAGATTGTGGATATCGTGTTAATTTTAGGTTTTGCTGCATAGTTTAATCTATTGTCATACTTGAACAAGGTTTTTAATTATTTTTATATAATTTTTTTTAAGTGAGTTTACATAGGTAGATTCAACCGATTGATTGATTAATCACTTTTTATTGGTAATACCTTTGAAATTTTTGCTAGGATGCCTCTATGAAAGCTGGTGTTGATTACTGACATGGGACCCCATTTAATAAAAGTTCATGAAGGTAATGTTCGTAAAGGTAAGTGGTGAATTCCAAGTGCTTGCATTTACTTATATGTATTTAATTAATTAGATTTAGAGGCCTAATTAGCTGATCTTTGTGTTGATACAATGCCTGAGCAGGACCTTATTTAATTAGTTCCTATACAAGCTTTGCATGATTGCAACAAAGGGTTAGTATTATTAACATACTCAAAGATTCAAAGAGGATTTAAAGAAAAAAAAAAACCTAGGGTTCCATATTACTATTAACCAAAAGAAAAAGAGAATAATACAAAGAGTAAAGTTACATATATATACAACTGAGTAAAAGAACTAAACTACCCTTGAGAATAAGAAAAAGTACATATAACTCTTAACTCCTAACAAGTATATCTTTGTTTTTTTGCCTTAATTGCAGTTTTAGATGAAAGCTTTCATAAGGTTTTAAATTTGTTAAGAGCTACATGAGCTTTTTTTCTTTTTAAACTATTACCTCTTTTGTTTCTGGGCTCGGGGATCATATTCTTTGTTTGTGTAGCCGATGCATGCTTATGCTCATGAAGGTTTGAGTATTGATTTTACCTTGACCATTTACTTCTCTTGGTGAGTCATTTCTCTAATGCTTATATTTCTTGAACTTCTTGTGATTTATGCATGTACTTATTTGTTTCTGGCTTACCTTTACAATATTATGTGATGCTAGCTAGTAGAAAAGAAAAAACAAAACTTAATATATTTTCTAACAAATAATAAGATTTGATTATATGTCATATTTTAATATCAATTAGTTATCACCATTGTAATTAGTGTTAGCTTTAGGTTACAATTGTTTGTATAAGAATATACATAGATGTCATCTTTCAGTGTAATCTTATTATGTAATTGCTTTAATCATGATTTCTGTTTTGACAATTCTAGTAGAAGAATCAAACACTACTGTAAGCTTTCCTAAAGTTAATTCCACTAATATTATATTTTTTAATGATGTAAATGGCGACAAGAAGTAATCAAAAGATATATACCTCTCGCCTTGCTTGAAGAGTTTGCGTCTTTGTGAATTGTGATTGCTTTTGATAGCCTGCATAATAAAAATGTAATTAAACATTTTATTGTATTTTATGATCTGAATTTGGGAACCAAAACTCATTCAAAATCTGTGTTTTGTTGGTCCTTCAAAAGCTGAAACTCTGCCACCACTTCAACATTTCTAGCTCTTTTGTTCTTCTATACACTACTTTTCCTTGTTTTCATCCATGGAAATTGTTTCATTAGAAATTATAGAAACGATGTTCAAAGCTGGATGTCGAAGTTGACAAAATCACTGCGAAGCTGAAAATTTTTTTGGAGGATGAGGTCAATGCAAACAAGAGGTTTGTTTCGAATGAGTGGTGCATTAATCCCAGACAATGTAAGCCGGCACAGTAAAAAGGATAAATAATAATATTTTTTTTGTTTTTTTTTTTGTTTTTTTGTTTTTTTATTACATGTTAGAATTTGTAGCTTTTATGTTTTAATACATTCTGGGTTTATTAAAGGCATTTCACGCAACATGTTTGATGAAATGTTTGTGAGGAATGGTTCCTTGGTATTTGGTGAGGTTGTTGTCAAATGGTTCAATGAAGCATAATTGAAGCCACTACTTGGAACTGATTGGTTTCCTTGCAAATGAACCAGAATTACAGCCTGGCGTGAGGTAATTTCTAACTATTTGGATTTATATAGATGTTCTTAATTGGTTTGAGACGCCTAATTAGTTTATCTTTCTGGTGTTGCAATGCCTAAGCAAGTCAATTAGTTTTTGAACCCTGGCCCAACTTGTGCCTTTACAAGCTTCGATGACGGCAGATGGTTAGTATAGATTGCTGCTTTTGCTTTCAAATGAAGTTGTAGTAAAATTTTTTCATAAAATTTTAATATATATTCTGTGTGTATAACCAGATGTATACTGTAATAGTCATGCACATAAGGATTTTAGTGTAGATTTACCTTGGCAATTTACTTTTCTTCAACATTAAGGCTTGGCTTGCACTTTGCCTCCACCGGGAACAGCTTGTGTAGCTGAAGCAATCTACTCTCGTGGCCCTCATGATCTACTGGTTTGGCCACTGATCTACTGTTGTTGTGGTGAATCTCTTTCTCAGTATTGGCTATCTCAAATTAATTATGATTTTAAAGTGCTTGATAAATTGTCTCAATTAATTGTTTGATTGCAGTTTATTTAATGAATATAAGAATATGACTTTGCCAGGACATGAAGCACTGCAAGAGAGGTTGGGTTGAATATATATCTATTGTGCAAGATATACTCTTTTAACTCTTTTCTTCACAACCGAGGAAGAACGATTTGAAGATTCAAAGATTTTAAAAACTCATTCCACTTTTTATGGTTAACAATGCTACAATTTCTTATGACTTCACAGTTGTCTAGTTTTCTGGATCATCAATTATTTGTAAGCATGGATTAGACCATATGAAATATTCTTTGTGTTCTAGCTTTAAATTTTGGTATGCTTCTAGAAACTTTTCAGGTAGAACTTTCTGAAGGTTGTCGCAAAGCTTCACACATGAGATCCAAATTTCTTTCGAGAAAGCAAAGTGATGCTTTTTCGGTTTAACAAAGGTGAGCTCCATTGCTTTCTTCTGCTTGCTGTGCCTAATACGTGTAAAGAAGAAATGTCATATTTAACTATTAATTTTATTGTTGAGTTATTTAGTCTTGCCTTTGTGGACACATGGTTCACTTTTCTAATTCCTTTTTACTCTTTAATCGTTGACTCAAGGCATCTGGTATGGTTTATGAATCTCCCAACTCTCTCGAAGATTCCAAACATTGAATCTGCATATGTAGATTCTACATTGATTTTAATCACTTTTTACCGGTATTGCCCTGGCCTTCTTGTAGGAATCAACAAGCCTCTATGCAAAGACGGTGTTGATTACTACTGGTCATTGAATTGCATTATATGTAAACATTCATGATGGTAAGCATATGTTACATTATTAACATATGCCTTGCTGCATACTTTAGTCCGTTGACATACTTGATTAAGATTTTAATGTTTTTTTAATTGTTATAAGTGAGTGCAATTGCAACAAATTCAAATTATTAGGTAAAACTGGTTTGCATAAGTAGATTGCACTAATTGATTGATTAATCACCTTCTATAGGCATACACCCTTGGTATTCTTGCTAGGATGTCTCTGTGGAAATATGGTCTTGTATATCGACAGGGTATTGGTCGTGGAATTGGGTCTTACGTAAACATTCAAGAAGGTAAGCGGTGAATTCTAATAACTTCTATTTACTTGTATGTACTTAACTGGATTGAGAAGCCTAATTAGTATCAAAGTATTTTTGCTGTAGCTGCAATTATGGAGGAAATTTGTCTCAAAATTTTTGTTTTTATTTGTTAAAGGGCTGGTGCTTATAAGGGTTTTAGTGTAGATTTTACCCTTGCCATTTACGTAATGCAATCTTATGTTTGCCCTGAACTCTGAATGAATTTCTGCTCATATAGTTGTCTTAAGTCTTGCCAAAATAATCGTTAATATGAATCGTCAAGGTTTTATATTTAGTTATATAATTATTTTGAATTTGCTTCTCAAATCTGTTTCTATGAAGATGGGAAAGTTGGTTTAAATTAGATAATGTGCTCATAATCAAAGAGGTGGATATAAAATTCAATTTGGTGACAGGGTTACTTGACATTTGAGCATATAACATGGGTAAGTTAATAATCTATTTCCACTGATTCTTCCCAATCTTTCTATGCAAAATAATAATATGCTCTATATTTTGTCATCACCAGTATTCATGCTTCAATCAACTTTGTGCTTTCGGTTTTCTTTAATTTGTTCTTTTGTCACATAAGACTTTGAATTTGCATTGCATGAAAAGAGTACAACTTTTCATGGCTGAAATAGACACTTAAAACACTTCTTGGAAAAAAGGGGGTGGTAAAAGATAAAATTTTATTTGGTCCATATGGGTGCCTAGATTTTAGTTTTATTTTATTAAAAGACAGTTTGTGGCAATGGTTCAACTTGCCATCTTCTTGTCTCTCAAAATATTCTTAAATTTTTAATTCTTTTTGTATTTTAAACTTTACTTATGTATTTTAAAAAAATTATATATATTTTATGTAGCATATATTCAAAATATATAGATAAATATTTTGTGATTACAGAAACGCTGAATTAATTAAAGCTTCTTTTTGTATGCTATATCCAAACATATCTCCAAAAAATTTCATACCATCTGTTCACAAAAGCAAACAACAACAAATTAAAAGGAAGAATTCACTTTGCTTTTTTGTTTTCTTTCAAAAATGTTCTGCTGTGCTTTAATTTGAGAATGAACCCCATCTTTTCTTCTTTTCCAGTCAGATTATTCGGATAAAGAAAATAATTACGAGCAGTTAACAGTGAGCTCCTCTTTTCCTTTGGAAAGTCATTAAGGGAAACATTTGAAACTCATCACTCCTATAATACGGGGAATAAAGTTACATTCACAGAATTTGGTTGGGAATGAAAATGGTCTTCAACGTTTTATTTAATTTTCTGGTGTACCTTGATGATGATTCTTTTAAAATTTCATGATTAATTTTTCCAATACTTTAATGTGTACGTAGAAGAAATCTTTTGTTGGTTTGAGATATTGTCGCCTTTAATATATACTGTAATTGTGTTTTGAGTCCAAGAAATTGACATAATTATATTGTCTGTCTATTCTCTAATGATTCATTTGATTATACGAACATGTGTTGAGTTTGTGTTACAAAAGGGTTGTTTATCTCTTGACGTAAATCGTTCATTGTTCTTTGAATTTCAGATCCTCACCGCTGTGCAATTGCTTGTAGGTCTTAATGCAAGAAGGATTAACTCACATCTTGCTTATAGGTAATGATATGTATGGCTAAGTTATAACTGAATCCAAAGAACGCAATTTCTAGACTAATTTCTAGTTCCTTGCTTTAGTTGTATACAGGGTAAGCTCTGCATTCTCTTTAATAAGGTACATATGTTGCATGTAAAATCACAAAAAATACACTTTATTTAGTAATTTTTATTATAATTAAAAAAATAGATTTACATAATAAATCAATCAAATTAAAGTGTAATATAAAATATTTTAAATTTAAATTCTGGTTGTACTTTTAAACTTTTAGTTAAAAGTGGTTTTGGAATTGGCAAAAGTAAATTTAAATATTTTTTAAGAAATTATATATACTATGTGTAGTATTTGTTCAAAATGAACAGAAACAATTTCTGCTTTTTTACTTTTTTCTGCTTTTAACAATGTTCTATTGAGCTTTAATTTGATAATCACCTCATCTTATCTTCTTTTCCAGTATTTTCAAAGATTTTAGGATGAAG
The DNA here is from genome assembly GCA_026229545.1 of Pistacia atlantica. Lineage (NCBI taxonomy): Eukaryota > Viridiplantae > Streptophyta > Magnoliopsida > Sapindales > Anacardiaceae > Pistacia > Pistacia atlantica. Next base: position 23,768,299 of record CM047909.1, on the reverse strand, counting down.
AAAATCAATATCGTTGAGGTTTTATAATTAATTTGAATTTGCTTCTTAGAACTCTGTTTCTACAAAGATGGAAAATTTGGTGTACGATTAAAGAATGTACTCATAATCAAAAATAATTTATTTCATGAAGATAAATATACAAAGGGAATTTATTTTCTTCTTTTCATCTTTTGAAGATCTTTACACGGCTTACTCAATTTTCATGACACAAATTGGATTGATGGATGAATCTTACATGAATCCCAATAATCAAAATTCAGTTCTTGAACATTTAGACAAAGTGGGAAGCGTTATTTTGACTTTCTTGTGATTGTAATTCTTGGAGCTAGTGTAATATGCGCCTATGCATTAATAACATATATTGTTATAACTTCGTTTTATTTCAAGTTAGAAATCTCATAGAGAGATCTAACAAGAAGGCTGTTAACTGATCAGAGTAAAGGTACTTTAGTTCATTTTACATTTGGGATATCTTTTGGACTTAATTGAACAATTTTTGCTATTATACTGCTAGCATGGTCTGATGCTGACATTCTCACCCGATATCAATGAACTTAGAGTCGAAAAATTGGAGTAGTAGTTGAAATTTTTCCAGTTGACGCTAATGCGAGGTAGTAATATCGGGTAACTTAGATTCTAACTTCTATGATATCACTTTGCCGCTGAAATTGATGATTCTAAAAATCTTCCCCTACAAGTGGTAAATCAACAAAAGGCCTTAGTTGTTGAAAACAATTTGGTATATAACATGTAAATATATATTGATATTTCTAGAGGGAAAACTCCTTTTAAAATGAGTGGAGTGCATTAAATGGTAGAAGCCCTGTGTTTGCATTCATGGACTAATTCTAAACAACATTTAAGTATTCTTCGTATGTTTCTGTACAATCTAAACTTTGTTATATATTTTTTGCAGAGGAAGAAGAAGGATGATCCAAACATAAACTTGCTTTGCATTTTGTCTTTCACAAGACAAGAATGTTCCTAGATTTCTTTTAGAAGACAAGAATATTGTATTCTTATGGAACATATATGCTATAGAATAAAAAATTGTTGTAAGGATGGAACCAAACAGCCTTGAGTTGAGAGCAAGCAAAAGTATCATTTCAACATCCAATTATGTATATCTCCCTTCTGCATATATAAATTCCTTCCTTCTTTTTTGTGCTTTTCTTTTTCACTTTTTCAGTAATTAATATTGATGTGATGAATTCGACAATCGACTTTCTTAGTTATACAACTCCTTCAGGATTCAGTAATTGCAGTGTTGTTACTTTGGGATTGAAATGCCTTAAGGAACATTAATATTATTTAGAAATAAGAAATAAGTTAGTAATTTGAATGTAAAATTCAAGCCATTAATTGGTGCATAAGTTAGAGGACATAAATTGGTGAAAGTAAATCAAACAGCCTTGAAGCTAATTAAACCTTAATCAGTACACAAATTTGGGTAAGAAAAGATTAAATTTATATTATTATTTTTTAAAGGATCTCTTATATACTCTGCAAAGATAAAATAAAACTTGAAAATTGATAAGACTACTTATTAGCAAAGAAATATAGTTCTTGGTGTTCATGTATATCCCTTCCCTTGCTCTGCAATTCTGTTTGGTTGAAGGATTCTTTTCTCAGGATTTTGATTTGAGAGATCAAATAATGGTATCATTTTCTCAATTAAGTTTCTCTCTTTAAAAGACAAGAATAATTCTACATTTGGTTTTCAATTCTTTAGAGATCCTAAATCAGAAAAAAGTATATAAAAGGAAAGAAGCCATGAGAGCAAAGGCAAGATGAATTGCATACCTTGCTTCCTCTTATCATATAATCACTTTTCTTTGTGATTTCCCCTTTCCAAAGACAAGAATATATACAAAATTAGAGATTCTAACTCAAAAACAATTATAAGAGAGGAGAATGAGCTTGTAATAAGGATGGAACCAAGCTGCAGCCTTGAAACGAAGGCAAAGGATGGAATCATTCATAAATTTGAAGAACAATATACACAAATTGATTTTCATTGAAAGGAATCAAGCAGCCTTGAGACCAAAGGCAAAGGAAGGAACAATATTCATTATTTCAAGATCATTTTCATTCACTTTTCTTTGCTTTATATGTTTTCCTCCCTTTTTCTTATCATTTCACAACAAACAACAATTGTTTCCTTCATATTCATCTCTTTGTTACAAACTGAGCCTAAAAAAGTTCTCCTAAAACCTTGCCTAAAGTCCTATATTATTTCTTTTTTCACCTTCAAACACTCGAAACATAATTTTCTCCTTATACCCGTAAGAAAAGAAAAACAAAGCCATGGAAATTGTTACTTCTATTGGCGGGAAGGTTGCTGACTATTTGTTCGTAGCTGCTGGCGATCAACTTAGTTACTTGTTTCATTACAACGACAACATTGAAAACCTGAACAAGAAAGCTAAAAAGAAGGCGGCGATAGCGAGACGTCGATGCTGAAAATCGAATTTCTTTGAAAGAAATGGAGAAACCATCTTCGCTCTGTTCAAAGTGGATAGCGAGCGGATAAGATTTCCGCAGAAACTGAAAGGTTTTTGGAAGATGAAGACAAAGCCAACAAGAGGTGTCTCAAAGGGTGGTGCATTAATCTCAAACAACGTTATCGATTCAGTAAGGAGGCAAAGAAGCATACTGGAGATTTCGATCGGCTCCGGGAAGTGGAAAAGTTTGAGAGTGTGTCTTGTCCTGCTCCTCCGCCTGGAATTATATCGTCATCAAAGTTATTTTCTTCAGGCACTTTTGAATCTAGAAATTCAATTAAGAAGCAAATCGTGAAGGCGCTAATTGATGATGATCATGTCAGCATAATTGGAATATGTGGGATGGGGGGCGTGGGTAAGACCACGCTAGTGAAAGAAATCGGCCAACAAGCAAAAGAAGAAAAGATCTATGATGCAGTAGTGATGGCGGTTGTCTCTCAAACTCCGAGTATTATGAAGATTCAAGGCAACATTGCTGACATGTTAGGTGTAACAAACTCCTTGCCGCCTAATTCTGAATTAGCAAGAGCAACTTTCCTACGGGAGAGAATCAAGAAAGAGAAGCAGATTCTTGTGGTGTTGGATGATATTTGGAGAAGAATCGAATTGGATGAGATTGGCATTCCTTTCGGTGATGACCATAAAGGTTGCAAAATTGTGATCACTTCTCGAAGCAAACTTGTATGTAATCAACAGGATTGTCAAAAGGTATTCACAATTGAAACGTTATCGAAACAAGAAAGTTGGGTTCTTTTCAAGGAGATTGTCGGCGAGATTGTGGAAAAGTCTGATATAGACTTAATTGCAAGAGATGTAGCTGCTAAATGTGGTGGCTTGCCAATTGCAATCGTGACTATAGCAAGAGCATTGAAGGGAAAGAACAAGCATGTCTGGAGTGATGCAGACGACAACTTAAGAAGTCCACCCCATCAAACATCCCAGGAATGGAGAGCAACATTATTCCATCTCTGGAATTGAGCTTCAATTATCTCGAAACTATGGAGGCAAAATCACTTTTCTTGTTTTGTAGCTTATTTCCAGAGGATTACGAAATTCCGATTGAAGATTTGGTTCCATACGGGATCGGTTTAAGGTGGTCTGAAGACTTCGATGAGAAGATAGAAGATGTCAGAGATAGAATATTTGGTATTGTAAGTACCATCACCTCTTCTTTTCTCTTAATTGATGAAGGTGAAAATTTTGTTAAAATGCATGATGTTATCCGTGATTTTGCATTAACGATAGCTCCTAAATACAACCATAAATACATGGCGAAAGCTGGCATTGGTTTACAAGAGTGGCCAAATAGAGATACATTTGAAAATTTCACATGTATCTCATTGATGGCAAATAACATTAGGGAGCTGCCTAAAGGGTTGAAATGTCCAAAACTACAGGCTTTGTTATTACAAGAAAATAGTAATTTGGTTGTCCCTAGTTGTTTCTTTCAAGAAATGAAAGATCTCAAAGTTTTAGATTTAAGCAAAACTAGACTCTTGTCATTGCCTGAATCACTTTCATTTCTTTCAACTATTAGAACACTAAATCTTAGTGATTGCAATTTGAGGGACCTATCAGTGATTGGAAGTCTAAGTAAACTAGAGATTCTTAGCCTTTACAGATCTTCTATTCAAGAGATCCCTGATTCCTTTAGCCAATTAAGTAATCTCAGGTTATTAGATTTGAATAATTGTGAGGAGTTAACACTAATACCTCGTGGTGTTATACCGTCTCTTAAAAAGTTAGAGGAGTTGTACATTAATAGATTTAAGCAATGGGAATCTGAAAGTGAGAATTTGAAAAGCAATGCCAATCTTGTTGAGTTAGAAGCCTTGTCTCGATTGACTCATTTAGAGATTTCTATTTCAAACCTTGACCTCTCATCAAAATTGTTGGTATTGCCAAATAACCTATCCAAATTTAAATTAAGAATAGGTTATACCAAATATAATGATAATTATTTGAATAAGAGTAGATACTCAAGAAATATGCATGTCTTACAAACCAACATTTCAAAAATACATGATTGTTGTTGGGTTAAAGGTTTGCTCAAAAGAACCGAGTGGCTATTTTTAGAGAAAATTGCTAATTTAGAGAGTGTTAGCCATAACCTAGTTGAAGAAGGGTTTAATGAATTAAAGTATCTTGATATCACATCATGTGATGAGATAAAGTATCTCCTAAATACATTGGAACGGACACCAAACTCAATTTTCCACAATTTAGAGGAATTGGTTACCGATTATAATCTCAACTTGGTTGAACTATGTCATGGACAACCTCCAACTGAGTCTTTTAGTAAATTAAAACTTATACGAATGGCAGGGTGCCACAAAATGGTAAATGTTGTACCAAGTCATTTGTTACAGAGCTTACAAAATCTTCTAACTTTTAAAGCACGTGAATGTAGATCATTGGTGTATATATTTGATTGTAAAGATATTAAGATTGCAGAGGGAGAAGCCAAGTTACTGTCATTGTTAGAGTGTCTAATATTGGAATATTTGCCAGAGTTGTCACATATATGGAATGGTGACCATCAATCCATAAGTCTTTGTAGCTTGAAGAGAGTAAGACTTCAGTTATGCAATAAGTTGATAAAACTATTTTCACCAACTCTACTCCAAAGCCTTATTTGTTTGGAAGAAATATATATAAGGGATTGCAATAATTTAGAGGAGATCTTTGAGAAGAAAGAAGCTTTGGATGAGGAGTTAGACCACACCATAACCTCCCCAAGTTTGGGAAACCTAACTTCTATAAATATATATACTTGTCCTAAATTAAAAAACCTCTTCACCCCTTCCATTGTCAAATGCCTAGTGAAGCTCAAAAGCCTTCGAGTGTGGCATTGCTCAACAATACAAGAAATAGTCACAAATGAGAAAGGAGAAAAAGAAGCATCAATAGAGAGGATAGAGTTTCCTAGTTTGTACTCCTTGGACCTTTATAATCTGGACAACCTCTCTTGTTTTAGCTCTGGATCATATACTATTGAATACCTAGCATTTGAGAGGCTATACATAAATGGATGTAGAAAAATGAAGACATTTGGTTATGGAGAGCAAGTGACACCCAAGCTTAACAAAGTGTTTATATGACAGGGGTGTAAGAAGCGTTGGAAGACAACCTGAATGCTACATGGCAAGAGTACTTCAATGAACAGGTACTTAATGATGAAAGAGCTACATTACATCTTATAATTAATATTGTAAAGTTTTACCATTTTGCATTGATGATCTTCTCATTAATGCACTTTATTTGAATTAAATGTATATAAATATGACATTCAATTCAATAGAGTAACTATCTATTATTAAGGAAGGAATGAAGGAATATAATGAATAAGCTTTATCAACATTCGTGTCTAGCCATTAATAGCCCTTTAACCCAATGCGTTTTTTTGTATGTGACTATATGCATCATATGAATTATCTATATTTAAAATCTAATATTATTTTTAACATATATAATAAATCCAAACAACAAGCGGGACAGATGGGTGATTTGTTTGTCCCTCAGCCTTTTCTCTCTAGTTTGTGATTGGGTAAACACATACTTATAAAGCTTGCTTTAGTTTACCACACATACACATGCCTTTCATTACATTCATTATGCAACAAAAACATTAAATTAATTTTGTCTTCTTATTAATTATTATTATAATAAGCTCAATTTATTATGTGAATATTGTTTTTATTTCTTTAAAAAGAAAAAATTATACATTTTAAATAATAAATCTCATTATATTAACTGTGTGATAATTTTTCATATTCTATATTTGAAATTATACATTTTAAATAATAAATTTATAGGGGTGTCTATTATTAATAAACTTATTGTTTTTGTAGATGAATCAAGCAAAGGACCAACTTAAAGTAGAGAGTGAAAATGGTATGAATCATAGTTCATCATATATTATTTATTTAATATTATTGATCAAAACAAGAAATTGTGATAATTTAATTTGCTTTATTGTTCGTATGATTGTATATATATTCAATCTTACATGGATACTGTTTTTATTTTTTAAAACAAAGTTAATATTTAATTATCAATTAAAATATTCACACAAAAAATTAGTTTATACCTTATATTAGATTTTAGGGTATTTTAGTAATTATCATTTATGTAATTAATTTTTTATTTGCAAATCCTTCCTAAAGTACATAATCACTTTTCAAAATATTTTTACTAAGACAAGTTAATCCTGTAAAATTCTAGGAATTGAAATTGGAATCTCTTAAATTAAAAAATGAATTTTTTTCTTGTCATTTTTTTAAATTTCTAACTGATAGATTGACTTTTATTGGACACTTCATAAAATCTAAATCATTAATTTCTTTCTCAAAAAATAAAAAATAGTACTTTAAAATTGATAGGACTAAAAAAAAAAAAAAAATACTAAGGAACCCATATAAGTTTAATTTCTTTAGGTTTAAACTTAAAATACGAAAATTATATATAAAGTACTTGAAAACACGAAAAATGAAAACCGTCTTCTCCATATTTGTCTAAAATAGAAAAACAAAAAATATAATATTTAATACTAACACAATCGATAAAATTACTTTAAATCATCATTTATTTTGTTTGTCTTGAAAATATGTCTCAAATATGTTAATTTTATTGATTTTTGTTTGTAATAATTGAGAGTGAAAGTTTTTATTTTAAAAAAGAGAAAAATAAAATTAAAAAACTAGAATAAATTTTTATTACTTATTCAAAAACAGATAGAATAAATTTTATTGCTCTCCACTTCACGCGCCGCCGCTATATCACCTCCTCCACGCGACACTATCACCACCAGAACCGTCAGAGTCGCCCTACTTCAAGCACTCGTCGGTGAGTTCTTGTTTCTTCCACTCCGGTTCACTAGATGACGACTTGCTCACTGACTCCGGCGCTTACTCTGTGCCGATCCTGCTGGAGATTGTTAACTTCTGTGACGGAGTGATTGGCAGTGGTGAAGAGTTGATTCTTCCTGTTCAAACTCTGATTTCGGTGCTGGATGCTTGTCATAATCTCTCCGGCTTCCCTTGGTAAAGCTTGCTCTCTCTAGCTTATTTTGTGTGTAAATGTGTTTCATGAAGTGGAAAATTGTCACAAAGCGCTATAAAATTGTAAACATTGGTATTCTTCTTTTAAATTCTTTTATATCTTCCTTTTCATGGTTAATGAAATTCACTCTTGAGATGTTTTGTTTTAATTAGTTGGTGTAATTAAGAACTTTTTCAGGTGGGTAATTATTGCTACTTCGACTTGGGCATTCAGACTTTCGTTGCTTCCTGTTATTTTACAGCTTCTTAAAGCTGCGAAAGATAGGAGAGTTATCTCTTAAATGTAAGCTCTAGTTGCTTCTGTTCTTTGGAGTTCTCGTCAATACACATTCGCTAGAGTAAATTCTGTTATATGCTAGTTTCTTTCTTGGAGGTGTGATATCATATAGCGATAAGGTGGACCGAAGAGGATATCTAGATTAGGATTACTGGAATTTTAAAGTTATGCTTAGATTATTGGCTTGTTAATAATTAATGAGAGGTTGTCAAGCTATTAAAAAATTAAGTTTAGTTGGCATTTTTTACCAACTTGAGTGTAGATTGTGGTAGAATATTGTTGATTTTTTTGTTTTTGCTTCACCTTGACGGGTACGTTGTGGTGTCCTTAAAGCCTATATCTGATGTATAGACTCCTGTCCATGATTTGTTTTTCAAAGGAGTTAGAGTAGGAGTAGGAGTAGGAAGTAGGTTTTGGGGGTCAATACGTTAAGAGAGAAGGGAGGAATGATTTCTTCCTTGAATTGAAGGTTTCTTCCAAAAATTCGTGTATCTGATGCTCAATGTTGTATCATTGTCTTTGATGCCATCAACATTGATAAGGGCATTTATCCACACAATGGTCTGTGTACCAGTACAAGCTTCTGTTTCTGTTGTGCATGTGTTTTTTTGCAAGACATTCCAAGTGAGGCTGCAGTACTTATTATCAATTGTTTGATATGTGGAGATATTTATTCTTCTTTTCCTACATAGAATTATGAAATTCAGACTTGCCTCGGAGGTTGAGAGTCGTATGTAATTCTAGTCATCGTCCTCATTAACAGTTGGATATTAGATCATTCTTCTGGAATTCTTGCAGGGTCATTCTCCCTCCCCCTTTCATTGTTGTTCATATATTTAATTTGCAATGAATTTTTGTTCGACTCTTGTATGCATTTCTCATGGTGCCTCTGCCATTTCCACCACCCCAGTCAGGAAGGAGTTTCATTGATCAAAATTCACTTTTTCGGAGGGAAACAAAAACAATCGGGTGTCCCTCATTTATGTGGTTCCTTGCCTCCTTGTCCATCCAGGTGATACAGCTACATATATTGTGTAAATAACTTTACCTTTCTTCTTCCATCTCAAACGCAGACACACAGACCTCGAAAGAAATACACATCTCCTAAATGAAAAATATAGATAGATGTTAGCCAGTTATTTCTGTACTATTATTGTTTTCTTTGCTTTTTATTCTTTTAGCATTTTGATCTGTTTGTGTTCTGTCCTTTAGGCGGAAACTTTAAGCAACAGTAGCCTAGTATCTATTTGGTTGAATAAATTTTATTACTTAGTTTTTTGTTGTGTTTTGTTCAATTCTTCAGGTCCCATGTTTTATGTTAGGTTTTACCAGTATTCAGAGAATGTCAATGGAAGGTCATCCAGGGTTTGATTGTGTTAGCACTAATTTAGAAGTAATTAATTATTTTATAAACTATAACAATCCAAAATTAAGTCTAAATAAAATCGCCTAAATGCTGATTGTTTTTGTAGGAAGAAGAAGACAAAGAAAAAGAAGATGAAGAACTTCTTTTGAAAGATATTAAGATGTTGATGCAAGAGATTGTAATAATTTGATTTGCTCTATCATTCATATGATTATTTTGTATATATATTTTTTACAAATATTAATGGTGTGTGTAAAAGCTGTTATATTTATTCTTTGTAATTCATCACTTTCTTATGGTGCTGAGACATCTGCACTACTACAAAATAACTATATATAGATACATAAGAGTAAAACTTAATATGAGATAGAACAAAAACAGTAATCAGTTCTTCATGTTCATGTTTTTCTTCACTTCCTCAGCATGTTGTTTGACGGTTTCCTTGGAAGCTTCATTATTGCCCATCAATGATTCTTTAGCTTTCTGAGTTGTATCCTTAGTTGAGCCCCATGCTCCTTCCACTGTTTGTTTTGCCTTCTCAGAAACATCCTATGCTGTTTCACCCACCTTTCCACCCATTTCCTTTGCATTTTGATTCATCTACACACATATATGTTCACCAATTATATGCTTATAAAATTTGGGAAATTTCAATTCAATTCAAGTTGCATTGAGTTCTATATATTTAGTCTTTTGTTCACCACTAGAAACATGGACTATCCCGACACATAATGGGCGTTGGCATAACCGTTTCCTATGTCGACGTCTACCTACTCTGGCAGAATATGAAGCTCTGGAAAGCTAAGTAAACTTGAGATACTCGACCTTTCCAATTCTGATCTTTTCGAGGAAATCCCCATATCGTTGAGTCAATTAACTATTCTTAGGTTGTTACATTTGAATTCTTGTTGGAAGCAACCATTAATACCCCGTGGTGTTCTACCCTCTTTTAAAAAGTTAATGGAGTTGTAAATTAATCCCAGACAACGTAATCTACTCAATGAACAGATAAAGAATAAAGTTTATGCTGTGTTGATTATATGTTAAAATTGTGTAGTGTTTTGTGCTTTTATACTTTCTGGGTTTGTTAAAGGCATTTTATAGAACATGTTTGATGAAATGCTTTTGAGGAATTGTTTCTTCATGCAACATGTTTGATGAAATGCTTGTGAGGAATGGTTCCTTACGTGTGGTGTTTGTTGTCAAATAGTTCAAGGAAGCACAAAAAAAAGTCACGACTTTTACTTAATTGGATTCAGAAGTTTAATTAGTTTATCATTCTGGTGTTGCAATTCCTGATCAGGACCTTATTTAATTTGTTTTTGAACCCAGGCTCAGCCTCTGCTATACAAGCTTCCATGACTGCAACAGATGGTTTGTATCTTCCTGCTTTTGCTATTCTTTAATTTGTTTGTTCTTTTGTCAACCATAAAAAACTTGGAAAAAAAAGATAAAATCTTATTTGATCAATGTAGGTGCATAAACTTTAATTTTTATTTTATTCTTGTCTCCTGAAATAATTTAAATTTTAATTCTTTTTTGAATATTTACCTTTTATTTAAAAGTGGTTTTGGCATTGGCATAAATGACTTGAAATATTTTAGAAGATTATAGACCATTGAATCATAAATTAACAAGTTTAAATTTTATCATATATATGAGAATTAACATTATAACCTCTACCCTATGTTCTGTAGTGTTATTCCCACAAATAAATATGTTGTAATTATAAATAGATCCCACCAACCGTGGTTGACCGATGTACATGTTGGCTAGTTTTTATTCTTCACAGGTTTTTTTGAAATTGAAGATAGGGGTTTGAATGCCTAATTCCCAAGTTGGTGAAGGTAATTGTTATGTGTTTATAATTTAAGGGCTGAGGAAAATATATTTTGCAAATGTATTGTTATGTGTTTGAATTTTAACGATGGGTGGGAAAATGTTTTTTCAAATAGTTTTTTTTTTTTTCCTCAAAGGGGACCATGTTTATGGATAATTTATTTATGAGTTATCTTATCTTGTATTTTAAGGGTGTGTGTAAAGAATATTAAAAAGAAATAATTTATTTATTTTAATATATATTTTGTATTTCATTTATTTTGTTTAATTTTATGATCCCCAAACAATTAACTTTTCTCGTTGAATTAAATATCAATTTGTGTTCTATTACAAAATATTTGTATTCAAATGGAGAGCCTACAATTTGGGTGAGTGGGTCTGGTAAGACTACAATGGTTATAATATAAAAACTAAATAAATAAATTAAAAATAGGGTTTGAGAGAGAACCTGTTATGATAACAAAATCCTAACTATAAAATAAATGAAAATAAAATTGATTGGAAAAATTGGTAATTTTTAACAAAAAATTGTTCACATTAATTTAATTTACTTTATTGACTATATTTAAAAAAAAATTATTTATTATTAGATTTATAAATAAATAAATAAATATATAAATAAATATATATATATATATATATTTTTTTTCAAATAATAGCCCAAAAGTGGCAAAGCTGATATGGGCTACTATACGAAGCCACGAATGGGCCAAAATCCATTTGGGGTCTTTTGGACATTTCTGAAAATGTAGTTTGTTAGCTGGGACCATTGGAAAACATTGAGGAGAGTTTAATGGCCCATTTCAGGTTAGAAATCTCATCTACAAGAAGATTGCTCAGAGTTTAGGCATTTTATATTGAGTAATGTTACAATTATCGAAAGGAGCGCATTGAATTTATATACTAAATGACATGGCGTAATTCTGACCGTCGATTAATATTAATTCGTAATTAATCGACGGTCAAGATTGTACCACATCATTTGGTACATAAATTGAGTGCGCTTCTTTCGGTAGCTATATTATTTTCCTATTACATTTGGGATTCTTGCATATCTTTTTCATAGCCTCAGTCTCAAGTGTTTCTACAGTCCTAAACTCAAGGAATTCTTGTATATCTTTCAACTTTTACCCTTGCAATAATCTAGGATATCTTTTTAATTTAATTGAACAATTGTTGCTATTACACTGCTAGCATTCTCTGGGATTGGATTGACAGCCTCACCAAATATCAATGAACCTAAAATTTGGAGTAAGTGTTGAAAAGTTTCTTGTTTAGGCAAATAGGAGGCAGTAATATTGGGTAACTTAGATCCTAACTTCAATGATATCACTTTGACAATGGATTGCCGCTGAAAGGCTTCGCCTACAATTGCTAAATCAACATAACATAGAGGCCTTAGTTGTTGAAAACAATTTGGTACTTAACTATCATTTTCTATATATCCAATGTGTCAAAACAATCACATATATGACACCGACTGCTGCTTTTTATTTTATTGAAATCTCTACAGGGAAAACTCCTGCTAATAGACGCTCTAAAATTATGAGGATCTCCATTGAAATTTGCAGTGCCAACAACTTTTGATGGCACGCATTGGATTTTATGAAGTGAGTGGACTGCATTAAATGGTAGAAGCCCCTTTGTTTGGTGAGTGGCAACACAATTTCCGTTAATGCAGTAATTCTAAACAACATTTACTTGCAATTCATTTGATTTCTTTTATACAGGATATTGAGTCTTTTAGCATATGTGGTTAATGCAGATGTTATTCTATGGTGTTGATATAGTACGCTATTGAATATGGTCACAAGTATAATGCAGACTTTTTGTTCCATTAAATTTTTCATAACTATTAATTGATCGACGATTTGGTAGAAAATGTTCGTTCTTGTTTCATTAGGCAATTAGCCTAAATCAAAATAATCATAAGTTGGAGTGATTGACTAGCCTAGGACTACATGCAAATTATGAGGATTAACTCAAGGTATCAACCTGTACCTATTAGTTTGTTTTAACTCTGAACTAGTTAATCTTATAGAGGGAAGAGGTAATCATTGCTGTTCAATAGGGTTCTTTCAAGAAATAAGTTGGTCTATATGGTCATTTTCAACTAAGATGACTTTATTTTTGCACTGCTGCGGCAAGGAGACTTGTGGCTTGACCCAATACAAGATGACTAGAAACAAGTGGTCGACCCAATACAGACTTGTGACAAAAGGAACTCGCTTATTCTTGAGGGAAGCAGAGCATGCCTTACAATAAACTGTTAGTGAAGGAAACTTTGATTGATTTTCCTCGTACTATACAATAGTTTTGTGAGCAGGATGGATCAATTGGACGTGTGCATTGAGCTATGGAAGGTATGCAGTATGCTCATTTTGCTTGAGTATATATATTTATCTGAAACCAATTCTCCAACAGCATTATTAAATCTTTTATACCTTGTAGTTGTCATGGCTATAGATTAGTGTTCCCTTTTGAATTTTTTTCTGAGATTATATTACTTTCATTTTGTCAAAAGATTTGTTACTTTGAACAATAATTTTTCAACTAGAAAAAAATTCAATTATCATGAAGAAACAACTTGATCAAGGTTATACCAACCTAATCATGAGGAAAGACAACAATTACATTGAGCATTTTATAAAAGAAAAGAATGAGCTAAATTAAATACCTTGATTCCTCATATCACACACTTTAATTTTTTTTTTTAATGTTTTCTTTGCTTTATGCTTGAACTTTTCCTTATTTCTTGTTCCATATCCATCATGAATTATCCTTAATTATTTTTTTACTTTCTTTTATGTAAGAAGACTGCAATCATTCATAGATATCCTTCTTGTTTTATGCTTTTTAAGATACACAGTAGTAATTTTTTTATTTAAAGTGAGAAATTGTGATATTCAGATGGACAAAATTAAATTAGTTGGTGTCACACTTTAACTTTCTATGCTTTAGACAAGAATATTTCTGGATTTCTTTGTTATAGAATATATCTACGTTTCATTAACTTGAATATATTTCTTTTAGAAGACAAAGTTCTTTATGAAGCCAAGATGATTTAACTTGTAATAAGAATGGAACCAAGCAGCCTTGAGAAGAGAGCAAAGGCAAAGGATGAAATATCATTCATTTCAAGATCAATTACAAACCTTTCTTCTTCATAGCCTTCCATTTAATTTGTGACTTCATACATAAAATTCCAACTTCTTTTTCTTCATTATTATTGATGCGGACAATTTTGACATTCTTGGTTATACAACACACGATAATTTTATAAGTCATTCTTTGATGTTAGTATAGTAAACACATGAGTTAACATAAAACGTTAATTTTTTAAACATATATCTAATTTCATCAAATGACATAAAAGGTTCCTTACTTCATTATTAACGTGAGAAGGTAAAAGACACAAGTGCATTATTTACGTCTAATTTCTAATTTCTAAATGGGTCTCTTATATAGGTTTTCTGAATTTACGTCTCAAATTCATATGTTAAGGACATTAAAAAGATGATTAATAAATGTTTTGTTATTATTCAAGAATTTAAATTAATCTTTCCATTAGACTATTCAAATAGAGTGATTAATATGATTACTTAGTATTTAGGATTGCTTAATGTGTAACCTCCTTTGTCGTTTCAAACTTTGCCAATTGACATCTTATAAGAATAAGAATTTTACGAAATGTCCTTACAATCTCACTTGGCATCTTTACGGCCGACAATTTAAAAGAAATAAACACAATTATTTGTAAATTTTAAAGTTTTTATTTTAAATTCAATTTAAAACATAGACATGACAAGAAAGGTCAATTATGGTAAAGATTTAATGATTCTGTTTTTGTTGCCAAAAAAATGATTGAGGATGAGTTGGACAGATTACTTTTTTTCTTAATATATTTATGATGATATGGTCAATAACCTTTCTTAGGAAGTTCTTTATTGAATATTGCCAAATATGAAAACATCAAGCTGGCCAACAGTTTAGAAAAACAATTTTTTCTAAAAAAAAGGCATGTATCAGAAAATGGCTATGCAAAATCCACAAATTTTAAATTGGATGATTTGGTCTAGCAAAAAACACTCAAGTTGTTGTTCATATTGGTCTTATTGTCTTAAATGTTTAATTAATATATTGAAAGATTGTTTAATGATTTTAGACATTCAAATTGTATAATTTACATGAAATTGTTACCAGTCTCAGATTAAGGCTCATCGTCATATAATATATCTACATTTGATTTTGAATACATTAAAGATTCATCTAACACAAAAGCATGTTATAAAAGAAAAGTAGCCTTGGAAGCGAAGGCGAAGGATGGAATCATTCATTTCCAAGACGCATTACATACATTTCTTCTTCATACCATTTACTTTTTTTTGCTTTATGCTGCAACCTTTCTCTTTTCTTATTTCATATAAATATTCCTTCTTCTTTTTATGCTTTTCTTTTTTTACTTCTATCATTTCATTATGCAAATAATATATTATTAGAGTAGTTTAATACAAGAGTTAACATGAAGTAGATTTTAAATATATATCTTGCTATACTTATATGAAATTACTTATATATTTCATTTGTTGTAATAAAATTGTCCTTAATTATACAATTCCTTCAGCATTAAGTAGATTGAAATTTTTGTACTAATTTTGTACTTTGGAATTAATACTTTTGTATCATAATCAAACTTATATATGTATTCGATAGGGTAAAATGCAACTTAGTAACATCAATTATAAATTTGCAAAACACATTAATTGTAAACCAATCTTGTGATCACATCAAAGTTATACTAAGGGTATTGGTCTAAATTGTAATTTTAAAGAAGAATAAATTTGCCTAAGCATCTCTAAGTGATTGATGAGATGGCAGAGGAATGTATATAAAACTGATTTTGTATTCATGTTCAGGCTAAAAACAAAATACATATTGATTGACAGCATCAAATAAACTTGAAACATTGTCAATCGATTTTTATATGATTTTATATGTAGATTTGATTGTGTAGTAAATTTGGTTTTATACCTAGCTGATTGTATTCTTTATGCTCAGTATAGATATTGAGTTTTTCTTTCCGAAGACATTTCTTATAGCATATGTCTACATTAATTATAGATTCTAACACATTAACATGTTATAAAAGTAAAGAATGATGTTGAAAAAGGATGGAACCAAGCAGCCTTGACAGCAAAGGCAGAGGATGGAATCATTCAAAAAATTTCAAGATGAATTACATACTTTCCTTCTTCATATAGATCACTTTTCTTTTTGTGCTTTTCTTATTCTTATCATTTCTCAAATTGCGTTTGAAATCATATATTTTATCCTTCTTTCACCTTCAATCATTCAAATAGAATTCTCTCTTTCACCTTGCTTGAAATCATATATATTTACTTCTTTCACTTTTTTGCTTTTCTTTCTTCTTATCATTTCACAACACTCAATCATTCATTCTTTCTTCATCTGATTGTGTTTGTGTTCTCCTCTTTGTTTCTAAGCCACAAAATTTCTCCTAAACCTTTCCTTGAAATCCTTTCTCTTATTTTTCTCTCACCTTCAAAGAGCACTCAATAGAATTCTCTCCTTATACCCCACCAAAAAAAAACCAAAAACCCAAAAACCAAAAACAAAAACAAAAGCAATGGAAATTGGTTCTTCAATTGCTGTCGCTGGCGATCAACTTGGTTACTTGTTTCATTACAACGACAACATTGAAAACTTGAAAAAGCAAGCTAAGAAGTTGGCATATAGTAAAGACATGGTGCAAAGGAAAATCGAATTTGCTGAAAGAAATGGAGAAATAATCTTGGTTGATGTCCAAAGTTGGATAGCTGAAGCTAGTGATATTTTCCTCAAAAGCTAAGAGCTTTTTGGAAAATGAAAACAAAGCAAACAAGAGGTGTCTCAAAGGGTGGTGCATTCTCGGACAGCGATATCGGTTCAATAAGGAGGCAAAGAAGCATACTTTGGTGATTTCTGATATGCTCCAGGAAGTGGGAATGTTTGACAGTGTGTCTTGTCCTGCTCCTCCATCTGGAATTATATCATCATCGAAGTTATTGTCTTTAGGCACTTTTGAATCTAGAAATTCAATTAAGAAGCAAATCCTGAAGGTGTTAATTGATGATCATAATGTTAGCATAATTGGAATATGTGGGATGGGGGGCGTGGGTAAGACCACGCTAGTGAAAGAAATCAGCCAACAAGCAAAAGAAGAAAAGATATATGATGAAGTAGTGATGGTGGTTATCTCTCAAACCCCGAGTATTATGAAGATTCAAGGCGACATTCTTTGGCATGTTAGGTGTAACAAAGTCCTTGCCGCCTAATTCTGAATTAGCAAGAGCACATTTCTTGTGGGACAAAATCAAGGAGAAAAAGCACATCTTGGTAATACTAGATGATGTTTGGGAAAGAATTGAATTGAAGGACATTGGTATTCCTTTTGGGAATGATCATCGTGGTTGTAAAATTGCTATCACCTCTCGAAGCGAAATTGTGTGTAATCAAATGTCTTGTCAAAAGATATTTACAGTTGAAAGTTTATCGAAACAAGAATCTTGGGTGCTTTTCAGAGAAATTTCTGGCTCCAATGTCGAAACAACTGAGATAAGCCCAATTGCAAGAGATGTAGCTACTAAATGTGATGGCTTGCCGATTGCTATTGTGATAGTAGCAAGAGCATTAAAGGACAAGAACATTAGTGTTTGGAGGGACGCTTTGCAACAACTTAAAAGGTCCACCCCATCAAAAATCCCAGGAATGGAGAGAAACATTATTTCATCTCTAGAATTGAGCTTCAATTATTTGGAAAGTGTGGAGAAAAAAACACTTTTCTTATTTTGTAGCTTATTTCCAGACGATTACAGAATTCCAATTGAAGATTTGGTTAGATACGGGATCGGTTTACGGTGGTTCGAAAACATCGATGAGAAGATAGAAGATATCAGAGATAGAATATTTGGTATTGTAAGTACCATCACCTCTTCTTTTCTCTTAATTGATGATGGTGAAAAATTTGTTAAAATGCATGATGTTATCCGTGATTTTGCATTAATGATAGCCCTTAAACACAACCATAGATTCATGGTAAAAGCTGGCCTTGGATTACAAGAGTGGTCAAATAGAGATACATTTGAAAATATCACATGTATCTCCTTGATGGCAAATAATATTAGGGAGCTACCTAATGGGTTGGAATGTCCAAAACTGCAGGCTTTGTTACTACAGAATAATTTTGATTTGGTTGTCCCTAGTAATTTCTTTCAAGGTATGAAAGATCTCAAAGTTTTAGATTTGAGTCAAACTAAACTCTTGCCATTGCCTGAATCACTTTCATTTGTCTCAACTATTAAAACACTAAATCTTAGAAGTTGCACATTGGGGGACCTATCAGTGATTGGAAATCTAAGTAAACTAGAGATTCTTAGCCTTTCCACATCTTCTATGAAGGAAATCCCCTTATCCTTTAGTCAATTAAGTAATCTTAAGTTGTTAGATCTAAAAGGTTGTTCGAAGTTAACACTAATACCTTTTGGTGTTATAGCCTCTCTTACAAAGGTAGAGGAGTTGTATATTAATAGTTTTAGGCAATGGGAATCTGAAAGTGAAAATTTGAAAAGTAATGCCAAACTTATTGAGTTACAATCCTTGTCTCGATTGACTCATTTAGAGATTTATATTTCAAACCTTGACCTCACACCAAAATTGTTGGTATTCGAAAATAACCTGTCCAAATTTAAATTAAAAATAGGTTATAGTAAATATAGTGATTATTTTTGGGATGAGAGTAGATACTCAAGAAATATGAAGCTCTCACAAACCAACATTTCAAAAATTCATGATTGGGTTAAAGGTTTGCTCAAAAGAACTGAGTTTCTAGTTTTAGAGAAAATTGCAAATTTAGAGAGCATTAGCCATAACCTAGTTGAAGAAGGGTTCAATGAATTGAAGTATCTTGATATTACATCATGTGATGAGATAAAGTATCTCCTAAGTACTTTCGAATGGATACCAAACTTAACTTTCCACAATTTAGAGGAATTGGGTATCTATGACAATTACAACTTGGTTGAACTATGTCGTGGACAACCTCCAGCCCAATCTTTTAGTAAATTAAAAGTTTTAAGAGTGAGAAGGTGCCACATGATGTTAAATGTTGTACCAAGTCATTTGTTACAAAGCTTTCAAAATCTTCAAACTTTCACAGCAAGAGATTATGGATCATTGGTGTATATATTTGATTGTAAAGATATTAAGATTGCAGAGGGAGAAACCAAGTTACTCTCATCGTTTGAGTATCTAAGATTGGAATCTTTGCCAGAGGTGTCACATATATGGAAGGGAGACCATCAATCCATAAGCCTTCATAACTTGAAGAAAGTAGTACTTTGGTCATGCAATAAGTTAATAAAACTATTTTCGCCATCTCTGCTCGAAACCCTTATTTGTTTGGAAGAAATACATATAAAGTTTTGCAATGATTTAGAAGAGATCTTTGAGAAGAAAGAAGCTTTATATGAGGAGTTAGGCCACACCATAACCTCCCCAAGTTTGGGAAACTTGGCTTCTATTTACATATTTGTTTGTCGTGAATTAAAAAACCTCTTCAGCCCTTCCATTGTCAAATGCCTAGTGAAGCTCAAATATCTTCAAGTAAGCTTTTGCCCAAAAATACAAGAAATAGTCACAAATGAGGAAAGGAAAAAGGGAAAAAGAAGCATCAATAGAGAAGATAGGGTTTCCTAGTTTGTACCTCTTGGAACTTCGAGGTCTAAACAACCTCACTTGTTTTAGCTCTGGATCATATACTATTGAATTCCCAGCATTGGAGAGGCTAGAGATAACAAGATGTCAAAAAATGAAGACCTTTGGTTATGGAGAGCAAGTGACACCCAAGCTTAAGAAATTGCTTCTAAAAGAGAATGAAGAACGTTGGAATGACAACTTGAATGCCACAGAGCAAGAGTTGTTCAAAGAAGAGGTATGTACTTAATGATCAAATTTTTATACAAATTCATTTGCTTTACTTTTTTCTTGTTAGATTAATTATTCATTCCCATTTATTTAGCATTTATTAAATTGACTTTTTTATATGCAATCTTTTATGTATGCAAAACTTTGGCATAATTTAACATGCCACAACCACAATATAACAAAGTCAAAATCAGATAAGTTGTTGATAATCCACAAAAACAAGGTGGAGCCAGGGGGTGCTACAACAAAAAAACAAATTGTATAATTTTACAATTATAATTAATTTTTCAGATAAGTTGTTTTTATAATTATTATTTTTTAAATCTCTTAATCCTAAAAAATAATTTTGTTTCTTTTCTTAATAAAATTATAATAAGTTCAATTTATTATGTGAATATTGTTTTCATTTCTCTTCTTTTTCAAAATAAATTATACATTTTAAATAATAAATCTCATTATATTAAGTGTGTGATAATTTTTCACATTCTATTTTTGAAATTATACATTTTAAATAAAAAAGTTCAAGGGGTGTCTATTATTAATAAGCTTATTGTTTTTGTAGGCGAAACAGGCAGGAGGATCAGCTTAAAGTAAAGAATGAAAATGGTATGAATCATGTTTTATCATATTATTTATAGTATTATCGACAGTATAAGAAATTGTGATAATTTGATTTGTTTGATTGTTCATATGATTATGTATATATTCATTACTAACACTGATACCAAAGGAAAAAGATAATAAAATTGACGGATCAATAGATGATCGTGAGCTTTGGTGATTGTTCGTCGTCTTTAGCAACTCATCCACCGACTTCAATGGTACCATTGTCTCTGTGATAGTCAAAAGGTAATGTATTCAATGATGTTGGCATAACAAATAGTGAAAGTGGTGTTTTGCTATGGAAGACAGAGAAATTTTCAATCTTGTTGGATAATGTTTATTATTTTTTTATTTTTAAAAATTAAGGTAATATTTAATTATCAATTAAATTAAATAATTATTCACATAACAAATTAGTTTATACCTTATACTGATTTTTAGAGTATTTTAGTAATTATTGTTTACATAATTAATTTTTTATTCGAAAATCCTTTCTAAAGTATAGAATCACCTTTCAAAATATTTTGATAAGCACTTTTAATTTATTAAATGCTGATTGTTTATTTTCAAAATTGAGTCTAAATAATTTTTTTTTAAATACTTATTGTTTTTGTAGGAAGAAGAAAAAAAAGACGAAGAAGAAGAAAAAGAAGAAGTTCTGGTGAAAGATATTGAGATGTCGATGCAAGAGATTTTAATAATTTGATTTGCTCTATCTTTTGTGTGTGTATATATTTTACAAACAATAATGGTGTGTAAAAGCTTTTATGTTTATTATTTGTAATTCATGCATAATCATTTTTCTCTTTTTATTTTTTATTGTATTTAGTCTTATTTGAGAGGTAAGGCTCATTATGTCCCCCTCTGTTAGGTGTCATCTTTTTTTTCAATTAATAAAATCTCTCTCATACCGTCGAGGTTTGCTTAAAAAAATTTAATAGTATAAGATTTTATTTATGATGTAGTTGAAATTTGTTTATTATATATTGAGTGTATGAGACTTTTAATCTTATTTCAATTATAAATCAATGGGTTAAAGATTTGCTTAAAAGAAATTAGTATCAAATTTTCGATAAAATTAGTAATTTAAAGAGTATTAGCCATAACTAGTTGAAGAAATAGACATTTTTACAAATTAATAAATTATTAAAATATTTTTATAATTAAATCATTTAAATTAAAGTGCAATATATAATATAAAAATTAAACAAAACTTTGAATTGAAAGGTTATTCAACAAGGAGGGTGAATTGAATCATATTTTAGTAAGATTCAATTCCTCTAGAATTATATATATAGAGGAAGAAGAAGGGTCCCAATACAGTCTCAAAAATCTCTGCAGCATATATAAAAGTACTGATCACATCAGCTTTTACAAAGAGTTTGTGAATTGTGATTGCTTTTGATACCCTGCATAGTAAGTAATTATGATAATACAATATTATATTGTATTTTATGATCTCAATTTGAAAACCCAAAACTTCTTTGGTGTAGGAGAAAATGAAGAACCATTTGAAAAGAATCTAGAAATTAGAGAAACTGATGCTCAGAACTGGATGTCAAAAATCGATAAAATCACTGCAGAAGCTGAAAATTCTTTGGAGGATGAAGTCAAAGCAAACAAGAGGTGTCTCGGTGAATCCCCGACAACGTAACTAACTCAATAAACAGGTAAAGAATAAAATTTACGTTGTGTTGATTATATGTTAAAATTGTGTAGTTTTTGTATTTTTATAATTTCAGGGTTTGTTTAAGGCATTTCATAAAACATGTTTGATGGAATTTTTTTTGCGGAATGGTTTCTTCATGCAACATGTTCAATGAAATGCTTGTGAGGAATGGTTTTTTATATGTGGTGTGTTTGTTGACAAATAGTTCAAGGAAGCATAAAACAAGTACTACTTGGACCTGATTGGTTTGCTCGCAAGCAAATGACAGTTACAACCTGGCATGAGGTGATTTCCAACTACTTGAATTTATTTATATGTACTTAATTGGATTGATAAGCCTAATTAGTTCATCTTTCTGGTGTTGCAATGCCTACGCATTTAATTGGTTTCTTTTTGTGTAGCCAGATGCATGCTTATTCTCATAGGGTTGAAGCATAGGTATTATCTTGGCCATTTACTTATCCTTAAAATTATTGCTCTAATTCTTACATTTGCTTAACTTCTTTGCTGTTGTTTAATGCAAGAAGGATTGACTCACATCTTACTTATTCATAGACGGTATGTGTATCTCTCTTAAAAATTTCCTCCAATAACTATCAAACATGAATTGTATTCTAAATTGAAGTTCCTTGCTACGGAATTGTATGCAGGGTACTTTGCTTTCCCTTTAATCCTTCTAATTATTTTGTTCATTTCCTTGTAGATTAATTGTTTATCTTTTGAAAATAACTACAAAATCATGATTTTTTAATACCATATGATGTTTTGGATAGTATCACTAAATTGGAAGTGGAGTTTGATTTCAAAAGGAAGTACACAGCCATGTTCTTTATGTGTCAACATCATTGATTGATAGAGAATCAAAGCCAAAGCATGTGCTTCTCTTAGAAATAAATGTTTCTATGGGGAAAAATAACCTTAATTTGTTTTTTCAATAGGCAGTATCTGCATTCCATCTGTTTTCTTTGTGTTGATATTGCTGCATTGTGGTATAGGGAAATCAATATCGTCCAGCCAAGATACCTTTGACTTTATTGAGCCCCTTCAAATTTACAGAGGAGGTAATTTATTTATTTATTTTTCATGTTTTTGAAGATCTTTATACTTCTTACATAATTTTCATGATACAAATTGTATGAGAGATGATTATGACATAGATCCCAATTATCGAAATTCAATTCTGGAACATTTAAACAGTGGTAAGGGTTGTTTGACTTTCTAGGTTTCTCATGTCTTGTAATAGCTACTTGTTGTTGTAATTCCTAGAGGCACTGTAATATGTGCCTATACATTAACTTTATTGTTATAACTTTATTCTATTTTAGGTCAGAAACCTGTTTGAGAGATCTAACAAGTAGGTTGCTGACAGGGTAGAGATCATTTACCGTAGCTCAGAATTAAGGTAATTTTGTCAACAGCTATGGTTGATACCACTATTTTAGGTTATTCTGCATATGAGATTCTAGCATATCAGTTTCACAGCCCAAGTCTCAAGTGTTTCTGCTGTCCTAAATTCAAGAAAGAGTTAAACATAGCTAAGCAAGGTAGGATATATAAACTCTTTTAGAATCAACTTATGTTGTGATTGATTCTACCCTGGTATGTTGCTGTTGCTCTGCTGGCCTGGTGTGGGGCTGACACCTTCACCTTATATTAATGAACTTAGAGTCTAATGTTTGGGGCAGGTACTAAAATTTGCCAGTTTAGGCAAACAGGGTGCGGTGATACGGTTTTCAGAAAATTTTTGATTTCTGTTTGACAGAGAGTGAAGTTAACTTTTTCGTATTTGTCAACATATCACATATATGAAATCTGTTGCTATGGCTTAATTTAT
This sequence comes from Pistacia atlantica, assembly GCA_026229545.1. Classification (NCBI taxonomy): domain Eukaryota; kingdom Viridiplantae; phylum Streptophyta; class Magnoliopsida; order Sapindales; family Anacardiaceae; genus Pistacia; species Pistacia atlantica. The sequence goes on along the minus strand of CM047909.1, from coordinate 23,744,165 downwards.
TGAAATTCATACTGCCAACACTATTATGTACAAAACAAACAACAAAACTTTTAAAAATCAATGATTTTACACTACGGTGATATGTCATTGCTAGTTACCGCTAACGTAAAATTTTGGAACTATTTGACTTCATTCAGGTACCATATATTAATATATACATATATATTGATGCAAAAGTTGCTTCTACTCATGTCCTTCTTGCTTTGGTTACTCTTGAGTCTGACAAAGAAGAAGGATGATGTGCATGCTGTGAAAGAGACTGGAGTGTAAAATGCAAGAAACTTGTAATTATAATTTGATTTACTTGATCATTCATATATATATATATATATATATACATACTTTTTTATGAAATTTCTTCAATGGTCCATCATATATATAGTCGCTGATGCTTTGTAAAATAGGGATGATGTCTATGGAACATTCAAAGTAAGACTCAGATATCTTGATTAATAGGTTTCCTTTTTTTTATTATTGATCGAATTTATGATATGTGAGACTGTCTCATGTAATTAATTTTTTCTTGGGTAGATGGATGTTGTGTAGTGCCAGCTATTTTGTCTTGCAGTCCAATTTCAGCTATACATTCCAAGAGAAATTGGAAAATTCAACTCAAAGTCAAAATTGATATTAAGCCCATTTATAATTGCTTTTGTCGATTACGTGATTGTTTTTTTGCACGATTTTGTTTTTAAATGTTAAAATATATTCCTTGATTGTAATCCTTATGTTTAGGCTTAAAAAAATATACATTGATTTTCTCTTGTTGAACACAAAGAATATTCGATTTTGAATACATTACTGAACATGTTATAAAAGAAAAGAATGAAGTAGGCTTGAGAGGAGAGGCAAATTAAGAATGAAATCATTGATTCACGGGTTGCTTTTGATACTTCACCATTATCTTCTTCCCTAAGTGAAGCATATTCATTTTCTCTTGCAGAAGACAAGAATATTTTTCAATATCAATTTCATACCTTATTTCTTCATATCATTCACTTTTCTTTGCTTTTATATATTCCTTGTTTTTATACTTTTCTTCAACGAGTAAATGCCATTGACACCATTGTCTTCTTGCGGAGACAAAAATATTAAAGGAGACAAAACAGTCTTTCAAAACAAGAATATTTCCATAAATTTATTTCTTACAGATTCTAACTCAAAACATTTATTAAAGGAAAGAATGGTCTTGTAACAAGGATGGAACCAAGCAACCTTGAGAGCAAAGGCAAATTAAGGATAGAATCATTCATAATTTCAACTTCTTCTTCTCATTCAAATTTTCTTTGCTTTTTATGCTGTTATCATTTCACAACACACAACCAACTCAAAGATGCATTACATACTTCCTTCTTCACACCATTTAGTTTTCTATGCTTTATATTGCAACCTTTCTCTTTTCTTATTTCATATAAATATTCATTCTTCTTTTTGTGCTTTTCTTTCTTTATTTTAATCATTTCATGACGCAAATAATATATTATCAAAGTAGCTTAACACAGGAGTTAAGGATGAAATAGATTTTAAAATATATATCTTGCTATATTTATATGATTTTATACTTAAAATTTGATTGTGTAGTAAATTTGCTTTATACCCGACTGATTGTATTCTTCATGCTCAATATAAATATTGATTTTCTCTTTCCAAAGACATTTCTTATAGAATATATCTACATTTGTGTTTGAATATATTAATTGTAGATTCTAGCTTAGACATTAACATATTATAAAAGTAAAGAATGATGTTGTAATTAACAAGGATGGAGCCAAGCAGGCTTGATAGCAAAGGCAGAAGATGAATTACATACTTTCCTTCTTCAGATAAATCACTTTTCTTTACTCAAACTTTTCTCTTTTCTTATTTCATTTATATACTCCTCCTTTTTGTGCTTTTCTTATTCTTATGATTTCTCAAATTGCATTCGTCCTCTTTGTTACAAACTAGCTCACAAAATCTCTCCTAAATACCCTTGCTCATATTTTATCCTTCTTTCACCTTCAATCACTCAAATAGAATTCTCTCTTTCACCTTGCTTGAAATCATTTCACTTCTTTTCTGTTTGTTCTTATCATTTCACAACACTCAATCATTCATTCTTTAATTAATTTCTTCATCTGATTGTGTTTGTGTCCTCCTCTTTGTTGCCAAATAACCCACAAAATTTCTCCTAAACCTTTCCTTCAAATCCTTTCTTTTATCCTTCTCTCACCTTCGAAGAGTACTTAGTAGGAAAAAAAAAAAAAAAAAAGAGCCATGGAATTACTAATTTAAAGAGTATTAACCATAACGTAGTTGAAGATATAGACATTTTTAAAAATTAATAAATTATTAAAATATTTTTAAATAATAAATCATTTAAATTAAAGTGCAATATATAATATAAAAATTAAACAAAATTTTGAATTGAAAGGTTATTCAACAAGGAGGGTGAATTGAATCATATTTTAGTAAGATTCAATTCCTCTAGAATTAATTGTTGAATTATATACATGTTTATTGACAGCCAGAATTTATTAATGCTCTATAGAGGAAGAAGAAGAAGAAGAAGGGTCCCAAGACAGTCTCAAAAATCTCTGCAGCATTTGTAAAAGTACTTATCACATCAGCTTTTACAAAGAGTTTGTGAATTGTGATTGCTTTTGATACCCTGCATAGTGAGTAATTATGATAATATAATATTATATTGTATTTTATGATCTCAATTTGAAAACGTAAAACTTGCTGGTGTAGGAGAAAATGAAGCCGCTGAAAAGAATCTAGAAATTAGAGAAACTGATGCTCAGAACTGGATGTCAAAGATCGATAAAATCACTGCAGAAGCTGAAAATTCTTTGGAGGATGAAGTCAAAGCAAACAAGAGGTGTCTCAGTGAATCCCTGACAATGTAACTAACTCAGTAAACTGGTAAATAATAAAATTTACGTTGTGTTGATCATATGTTAAAATTGTGTAGTTTTTGTGTTTTTATAATTTCTGGGTTTGTTTAATGCATTTCATAGAACATGTTTGATGAAATACTTTTGAGGAATGGTTTCTTCATGTAACATGTTCAATGAAATGCTTGTGAGAAATGGTATCTTACATGTGGTGTGTTTGTTGACAAATAGTTCAAAGAAGCATAAAACAAGTACTACTTGGACTTGATTGGTTTGCTCGCAAACAAATGACAATTACAACCTGGCATGAGGTGATTTCCAACTACTTGAATTTACTTATATGTACTTAATTGGATTGATAAGCCTAATTAGTTTATCTTTCTGGTGTGCACTGCCTGAGTAAGACCCCATTTAATTAGTTTCTGTTTGTGTAGCCAAATGCATCCTTATTCTCATAAGGGTTGAAGTATAGGTATCACCTTGACCATTTACTTATCCTTAAAATTATTGCTCTAATTCTTAAATTTGCTTAACTTTTTGTCATTCATGCCTATGCTTACTTGTTTATTGCTTACATTTACATAATGCAATCTTGTGTTTTGTGTTTTTATACATTCTAGGTTTGTTCAAGGCATTTTATGCAACATGTTTGATGAAATGCTTGTGAGAAAGGGTTCCTTACACGTGGTGAGTTTGTTGTCAAATGGTTCAAAGAGGCATAATTGAAGCCACTACTTGGTACTGATTGGTTTGCTTGATTGCAAACAAACGAGAATTACAGTGTGACGTGAGGTAATTTCCAACTACTTGCATTTGCTTACACGTATTTAATTGGATTGAGAAGCCTAATTAATTTATCTTTCTGGTGTTGTAGTGCCTGAGCAGACCCCATTTAATTAGTTTTAGAACCCAGGCTCAACTTACTATACAAGCTTCCATAACTGCAACAGATGGTTAGTATCATATAACTGTTTTTGCTTTAAAATTAGCTGAATTAAATAATAATAATAATTCAAAAAAATTTAATTTATATTCTTTGTTTGTGTAGCAGATGCATTCACATGCACATAAGGGTTTTAATATGGGTTTTACCTTGGCTGTTTGCTTATGTTAAACTGACAATCGATGGAGGTTACCATGTGGGCAATAGTCATCCCAAGCTGTTTGTATTTTTACTGGACAGGTACTGTTTGTGAAACACCAACTCAGTAAATAAAAGACCTCTAATGTAACATGACGAGACTTTGTCTTCATCATAAACAAAGAGAAGCTGTGTAGCTGAGGCTTGCACTTTGCTTTGCCGCCGCCATGAGCACTCGGGTAGCCAAGCAATCGACTCCCAAGGCCCTCATTATCTCTGGCTTGGCTCTTGGTCATAGTTGATTTTAATTTTTTTTTTTTTAATTGTCATAAGTGATTGCAACTGCAGCAAATTCGAAATTATAAGAAAACATTGAATCCACATAAGTAGATTGAACTGATTGATTCCTTAATTGCCTTTTACAGGCATGAGACGTTGGTATTCTTGCTAAGATGTCCATGTGGAAATCTTGTCTTGAATACCAACAGGGTACTGGTCATGGAATTGGGTCTTACCTAAACACTCATAAAGGTAAGTCGTGAATTCTAACTACTTGTATTTACTTATATGTACTTAACTGGATTGAGAAGCCTAATTAGTATCACAGTATTTTTGCTTTAGCTACAGTTGTAGAAGAAATTTTTCTCTAAATTTTAATTTTTATTTGTCAAGAGCTCATGCTTATAATGGTTTAGTGTAGATTTTACCCTGGCCATTTACTTATCTTTAGAACTATTTTTGTGATGCTTATGTTTCTTGAACTTATTGTCATTCGTGCAAATACACATTTTTTTTTCTGGCTTAGATTCACATAATGCAGTCTTATGTTTGCCCTGAACAAATTTCTTCCCAATTAGTTGTCTCACTCTTTCCAAAATTAATGGTTGTGTGTTATTGCCAGAATCGTTGAGGTTTTATATTTAATTAATTTCCTTTTGGATAATGGCTATTGTGTTATCTTGGGTATGTTGTTAACATATACTTTTTGGATCGCTTTAATTTGTTGGATACTTTAATCTGTGAATGGGGTTGTGTTATCCTAGAATCATTGGGATTTTATATTAGTTATTGTTATGTCCAAGAACCAGGGTTGGCATAAGCATGCGTTAGCAAGAACCAATCAGAATTCAAGAAGGTTTTGGTTTTTTGGCTGAGGATGCCACGTCTGCCGACGAGAGGTAAGGCCATCGTCAGTAAGGCAGGTGAACGTCAGGCCTATGAGTGGCTGGAAGTTGTCCACCTGTTGAAGTTGTGCGCGATTTAAGGATACCTCTCGTACAGGTAACCAATGGGAAGCGGGTTAGGAATTGTACCACACCTGCCTGCACGAAGAATCATGATTGCCATTTTGGATCCTCCCACTATAAATAGAGGGCTCTTCTCCATTCTATGGGATTTTTTTGGCTCATTCTCCATCAAAACTCTCTCTCTCTCTCTCTCTCTCTCTCTCTCTCTCCCTCCCTCCCTCTACCCATTCATTCTCTCTATTGTAACTCAGCTTGCCGAGTGCGACCTGACTGTAACCCCCTATTAATATAATCACAATGGACGTAGGATTCACTTTGGAGCAACCGAACCACTATAAAAACTCCTCTTGCCAATCTTTTATTTACATTTCAATATCACATTCAAACCTCTTGAATTCATCACGTGTAATCTCTAAGTCCGCTTAGCACTTTGCACGTGCGAATAGTTGATGTCAAAATCAAGCATCAACAGTTATTAATTTGAATTTTCTTCTCAAAGCCCTGTTACTATGAAGATGTGAAATTTGTTGTAAGATTGAAGAAAGTGATCTTGGGGACAAGGATTAATTACTTGACATTTGAGCACAAAACATGGCTAAGTCATTCAAACTAATTAACAACTCTTCCTTGTTTTCATGCACGGAAATTTTTTGATACCTTGGCAATTTACATATCCTTAAAATTATTGCCCTAGTTCTTACATTTGTTGAAGTTGTTGCCATTCATACATATACTTATTTGTTTCTCGCTTACATTTACATAATGCAATCTTATATTTGCCTTGAATGAGTTCCTGCCCGTTTAGTTCTTTTAGTCTTTCCAAATATGAAGGTTGTGGCATTGCAAGAATTATTGAAATTTTACATTTAATTAATTTTAATTTGCTTTTTTAGAATCACTCTTGGCCTTAGGTAGTTTGTTATGGGTGGTTAAGGCAGCTTTTGATGTTGGCATTTGGACGACAAGGAAGGAGAGTCACAGTAAGCCAAAGTTCCTCAGAGGACTAATTGACTAGAGCTGGTTTTCCTAAAGTGACTCTTGGGAGCTGCTGTTGGTGGTGTTGGACCCTAGTACCTCTAAAAGGAGAAATGGCTTCATTCTCCCTGGCTTCCCCTTGTCAGCTCTCAGCAATTTTCCCTTCTGCTCTCCCTCTCTGTCGCCTTTGGACCTCCTCCAGAAGCAGACTAGGAAAATTTTTGAATTCTCTTATGACTCACACCACATCAGCTTTTCTAGAGAGTTTGTGAATTGTGATTGCTTTTGATACCCTGCATAGTGAGTAATTATGATAATACAATATTGTATTGTATTTTATGATCTCAATTTGAAAACCCAAAACTTGCTGGTGTAGGAGAAAATGAAGCCGTTGAAAAGAATCTTGAAATTAGAGAAACCGATGCTCAGAATTGGATGTCAAAGATCGATAAAATCAATGCAGAAGCTGAAAATTCCTTGGGAGGATGAAGTCAAAGCAAACAAGAGGTATCTCAGTGAATCCCTGACAACGTAACTAGCTCAATAAACAGGAAAGGAATAAAATTTATGTTGTGTTGATTATATTTTAAAATTGTGTAGTTTTTTTGTTTTTATAATTTCCGGTTTTGTTTAAGGCGTTTCATAGAACATATTTGATGAAATACTTTTGAGGAATGGTTTCCTCATGCAACATGTTCGATGAAATGCTTGTGAGAAATGGTTTCTTACCTGTGGTCTGTTTGTTGACAGATAGCTCAAAGAAGCATAAAACAAGTACTACTTGGACCTGATTGGTTTGCTCGCAAACAAATGCGATTCTGACACGGCATAAGGTGATTTCCAACTACTTGAATTTGCACAAATGACGCTATGTTGATATGTACTTAATTGGATTTATAAGCCTAATTAGTTCATCTTTCTGGTGTTGCAATGCCTGAGCATTTAATTAGTTTCTGTTTGTGTAGCCAAATGAATGCTTATTCTCATGAGGGTTGAAGCATAGGTATTCTCATGAGGGTTGAAGCATAGGTATTACCTTGGCCATTTACTTATCCTTAAAATAATTGCTCTAATTCTTACATTTGCTCTACTTCTTTTCATTCATGCATATACTTATTTGTTTATTGCTTACATTTGCATAATGCAATCTTACATTTACATTTACAAAATTCAAACTATAGGCATTACAAATTAGTTATCTATCTTTTGTGTTGATTTTCCAAGCAGACCTGGATAATTTCTCTTTTCCAGAAATCCTTTGATGGTTTTTGCTAGTGTCACCTTGCGTATATATTGTAACTATGTTTTAATCCAAGAAATTCGCGGAGTTAAATTGTTTAAATTGTTTCTTTTTTCCCTAATGACTCATTTGATTGGCAAAACATGCATTGATTCGTATTACTAAAGGATTTTTCATCTCTGAATGTATCTCTGCTCTTTGTATTCTGAATTTCAGATCTTGTTGCCAGTGCTGATCTTTGCTGTTGTTTAATGCAAGAAGGATTGACTCACATCTTACTTATTCATAGAAGGTATGTGTATCTCTGTTAAAAAGTTCCTCCAATAACTATCAAACATGAATTGTGTTCTAAATTGAAGTTCGTTGCTACTGAATTGTATGCAGGGTACTCTGCTTTCTCTTTAATCCTTCTAATTATTTTGTTCATATCCTCACTCTGCTTTCTCTTTAATCCTTCTAATTATTTTGTTCATTTCCTCGTAGATGAATTATTTATCTTTTGAAAATAACTACAAAATCATGATTTTTTAATACCATATGATGTTTTGGATAGTATCACTAACTTGGAACTGGAGTTTGATTTCAAAAGGAAGTATAGCCATGTTCTTTATGTGTCAACATCATTGATTGATAGAGAATCAAAACCAAAGCATGTGCTTCTTGTAGAAATAAATGTTTCTGTGGGAAAAACCAACCTTAATTTGCTTTTTCAATAGGCAGTATCTTCATTCCATTTGTTTTCTTTGTGTTAATATTGCTGCATTGTGGTATAGGGAAATCAATATCATCCAGCCAAGATACCTTGGACTTTATTGAGCCCCTTCAAATTTACAGAGGTGGTAATTTATTTATTTATTTTCCATGTTTTTGAAGATCTTTATACTTCTTACATAATTTTCATGATACAAGTTGTATGAGAGATGAATATGACATAGATCCCAATTATCGAAATTCAATTCTGGAACATTTAAACAGTGGTAAGGGTTGTTTTGACTTTGTAGGTTTCTCATGTCTTGTAATAGCTACTTCTTGTTGTAATTCCTAGAGGCACTATAATATGTGCCTATACATTAACTTTATTGTTATAACTTCATTCTATTTCGGGTCAGAAACCTGTTTGAGAGATCTAACAAGTAGGTTGTGACAGAGCAGAGATCATTTACCGTTACTCAGAATTAAGGTAATTTTGTCAACACCTATGGTTGATACCTCTATTTTAGGTTATTCTGCATATGAGATTCTAGCATATCAGTTTCACATCCCAAGTCTCAAGTGTTTCTCCTTTCCTAAATTCAAGAAGAGTTAAACATAGCTAATCAAGGTAGGATATATAAACTCTTTTAGAATCAACTTATGTTGTGATTGATTCTACCCTGGTATGTTGCTGTTGCTCTGCTGGCCTGGTATGGGGCTGACACCTTCACCTAATATCAATGAACTTAGAGTCTAATATTTGGGGCAGGTACTGAAAATTTTCCAGTTTAGGCAAACAGGATGCGGTGATATGGTTTTCAGAAAATTTTTGATTTCTGTTTGACAGAGAGTGAAGTTAACTTTTTCGTATTTGTCAACATATCACATATATGAAATCTGTTGCTATGGCTTAATTTATTGAAATTCATATTGCCAACGCTATTTTGTATAAAACAAACAACGAAACTTTTAAAAATCAATGATTTTACACTATGGTGATATGTCATTGCTGGTTACCGCTAGCATAAAATTTTGGAACTATTTGATTTCATTTCTTTTTTCTGCTTTAAACAATGTTCAACTGAGCTTTAATTTGATACTGCACCTCATCTTATCTTCTTTTCCAGTATTTTCAAAGATTTTAGGATGAAGAAAATCAATATTGTTGAGGTTTTATAATTAATTTGAATTTGCTTCTTAAAACTCTGTTTCTATGAAGATGAGAAATTTGGTGTACAATCAGAGAATATACTCATAATCAAAGATGATTTATTTCATGAAGATAACTATACAAAGGCAATTTATTTTCTTCTTTTCATCTTTTGAAGATCTTTACACGGCTTACTCAATTTTCATGACACAAATTGGATTGAAGGATGAATCTTACATGAATCCCAATAATCAAAATTCAGTTCTTGAACATTTAGACAAAGTGGGAAGCGTTACTTTGGCTTTCTTGTGATTGTAATTCTTGAAGCTAGTGTAATATGCACCTATGCATTAATAGCATATATTGTTATAACTTCATTTTATTTCAGGTTAGAAATCTCATAGAGAGATCTAACAAGAAGGCTGTTAACTGATCAGAGACCAAATTATCGCTGATCAGAGACCAAATTACATTTGGGATATCTTTTGAATTTAATTGAAAAATTGTTGCTATTATACTGCTAGCATGGTCTGGTGCTGACATTCTCACTCAATATCAATGAACTTAGAGTCGAAAATTTTCCAGATGACGCTAATAGGAGGTAGTAATATTAATATTACTTAGAAAAAAGGAATAAGTTGGTAATTTGAATGCAAAATTCAAGCCATTAATTGGTACATAAGTAGAGAACATAAAATTGGTGAACGTAAATCAAACAGCCTTGAAGCTACTTAAACCTTATAATTCAATACAAATTTGGGTAACCAAAGATTAAATTTATGTTATTATTTTCTAAAGAATTTCTTATATACGCTGCAAAAACAAAATAACTAAACATATATATGTAAGAACAAAACTTGAAAATTTATAACACTACTTATGAGGAAAGAACATTAGTTCTTGGTGTTCATGCAAATCCCTTCCCTCGCTCTGTAACTCTGTTTGATTGAAGGATTCTTTTTGCAGAATTTTGATTTAAGAGGTCAAATAATGGTATCATTTTCTCAATTAAGTTTCTCTTTTAGAAGACAAGAATAATTCTACATTTGGTTTTCAATTTCATATATATATATATATATATATATATATATATATATATATATATATATATATATATATATACACATATTTTCTTTGCTTCATATGTTTTCCTCCTTTTTTCTTATCATTTCTCAACAAACAATACTTGTTTCCTTCATATTCATCTCTTTGTTACAAATTGAGCCAAAAAAATTCTCCTAAAACCCTGCCTAAAGTCCTATATATTTTGCTTCTTTCACCTTCAAACACTCAAAACATAATTTTCTCCTTATACCCAATTGAAAAAATAAAAAAAATAAAAAAAACATATAACTTTATATAGTTATTTGTTTACATAAATGAGTATGTTTCGAGTGTGATAAATTGATTTGCAAAAGTTTTCACAAAAAACAATAGTTTAGTAAAAAATTATAAAATATATATAGTTATTAAATACTTCTTAAATTTAATAAGTTTGTTTTTATAAATTATTAAAAAAATTATAATTTTATTCAAGTGGTTCGTAATTTTTATTTTTAATATCGATATATGATTTTAAAACAAAAAAAGAAATATTTTTATTGATTTTTGTTTGTAATATTGTGTTAAAAATTTTAATTTGGAATTAAAAAAATAAATAGAAAAAAGGATTATTTTATTTCCTATATTATATGAGGGCCCCACGTGTCTCCTTTCCCAACTTTTTCATTTCTGGACGAACGAACCAAGATAATTATTAATTAAATTTAAGTAATTAGTTATAAAAATAATTATTTTATAATTTATTAATTTTTAAAGATATTTTAGTAATTAAAATTTTATACTCAGCTTGTTAATGCTCTGTAGATGAAGAAGGAGGAGGAGGATGAATTAACTGCTTGCTGTGAAAGAGATTGGGATGTAATCATTTGATTTGCTTGATCATTCTTTCATATGATTGTATATAACATTAATGGTGTATTTAAGGATCTGAATTTGGGAACCCAAAACTCACTCAAAACCTTTGTGTTTTCTTGTTCCTTCAAAAGCTGAAACTCTGCCACCACTTCAAAGCTGGATTTGTTAGAGGCATTTTATGCAACATGTTTGATGAAATGCTTGTGAGGAATGGCTTCTTACACGTGGTGAGTTTGTTATCAAATTATACATCTGCAGCATAGTTGAAGCCAATACTTGGTACTGATTGGTTTGCTTGCTTGCAAACACACGAGAATTACAATCTGACATGAGGTAATTTCCAACTACTTCCGTTTACTTATAAGTATTTAATTGGATTGAGAAGCCTGATTAATTTATCTTTCAGGTGTTGCAGTGCCTGAGCAGACCCCATTTAATTAGTTTTAGAACCCAGGCTCAACTTACCATACAAGCTTCCATGACTGCAACAGATGGTTAGTATCATATAACTGTTTTTGCTTTGAATTTAGTTGAACAAAACAATTTTTCAAAAAAATTTAATTTATATTCTCTGTTTGTCTAGCCAGATGCATGCTTATGCACATAAGGGTTCTAATATGGGTTTTACCTTGGCCGTTTACTTATCTTAAAACTGACAATCGATGGAGGCTAATTTCCGTCTGGGCAATAGTCATTCCAGCTGTTTTTATTTTTACCGGAAAGGTACTGTTTGTGAAACGCCAATTCAGTAAACAAAAGAGCTCTAATGTAACATGATGAGACTTTGTCTTCATCAGCAAACCAATAGAAGCTGCCTGTGTAGCGCTGAGGCTTGCACGTTGCCGCTGCCTTGAGCAGCTCAGGCAGCCAAAGTAATCTACTCCTGTGGCCCTCATGATCTGCTGGCTTGGCTGCTAATCTACTGTTGTTGTGGTGCATCTCTTTTTGAGTTTTGGTTATCTCAATTTAATTATGCCTTTAAGGTGCTTGATATATTGTCGCAATAAATTGCTTGGTTGCAGCTTATTTAATGAATATGAAGAATATGGCTTTGCCTTGACAGGATGCATTACAAGAGAAAAGGTTGGGTTGAATATATATTTATTGTGCAAGATATACTCTTTAACTCTTTTGTTCATGGCTGAGAAGAGTGATATGAAGATTCAAATATTTTTAATACTCATTCCACTTTTTATGGTTAAAAATGCTACAATTTCATCTGACTTTAGACTTGCTCTGATTGTCTGGATCATCGATGATCTGTAAGCATGTATTAGACCATATGAAATATTCATTATGTTCTAGCCTTAAATTTTTGTATGCTTTTAAAAAAATTTCAGCTAAAACTTTCTATAGGTGCCTCGAACAGTTCACACATGAGATCCCAAGAAAGCAGAGCGATGCTTGTTTGGTTTAACAGATGTGAGCTTCGTTGCTTTCTTCTGCTTGCTGTGCCTAATAAGTGTAAAGAAGAAAAGTCATATTTAAATATTAATTTCATTGTTGAGTTATTTAGTCTTGCCTTTGTGGACACCTGGTTCACTTTTCTAATTCCTTTTCACTCATTAATACTTGACCCCAGGCATCTGTTGTGCTTTATGTACCTCTCAACCTTCTTGAAGATTTCATACATTGAATTTGCATAAGTAGATTCTACATTGATTTTAATCACGTTATACTAGTATTGCCCCTGACATTCTTGTAGGAATCAGCAAGCCTCTATGCAAAGATGGTGTTGATTACTAATGGTCATTGAATTGGGTCATATGTAAACGTTCATGACGGTAAGCATATGTTACGTTATTAACATATGCTTTGTTGCATACTTTAATCTGTCATCATACTTGATTTTAATTGTTTTTTAATTGTTATAAGTGAGTGCGATTGGAGCAAATTCAAAATTATAAGAAAACATTGAATCTGCATAAGTAGATTGCATTGATTGATTGCTTCATTACCTTTTACAGGCATGCACCATTGGTATTCTTGCTAAGATGTCTATGTGGAAATCTGGTCTTGAATACCAACAGGGTACTGGTCATGGAATTGGGTCTTACCTAAGCACTCATGAAGGTAAGTGGTGAATTCTAACAACTTGTATTTACTATATATACTTAACTAGATTGAGAAGCCTAATTAGTATCATAGTGTTTTTGCTTTAGCTGCAGTTTTCTCTAAGTTTTAATTTTTTATTTGTTAAGAGCTCATGCTTAGCGGAGAAGAAAAGTGTGATATTTTCACTGGGGATTGGAAGGTCGCACTCTCATGCATTTAATTTTAATTTAAATTGCTATGTGGAGGTTTTAGAAAGGTACAATATTATATGCTTATGAATTACAAGATTATGCGTGCCAGATTTAACTTTAAATTTGTAATTTATGGTGGAAAATACAGAATTATTATGCTAGAAATAAGAAGTTTGAAATTTCTATTAAAATATGAGTTATGACATTCAGTAACTGGAATGACATATAGATGTAGAATTTTGGTACAAGTCCTGTTATTACTCACTGTTTATGGTACTGTATATATTAAGGTTTTATTTTTTATTTTAGTTAGGATGTTTGTTGTGCTATGTAGGGAGATAGGATTAGCTGCCGCCACTGTTGGGTTGACTTCTGAAGCAGCTTAGCATCTTGAGGTTAACTGTATATTTTATTTATATTTTAATGTTGTGATGTTCATTTAATCAAATTCAGATTTTTATTTGTGGATTGTTAAACTTTCGAATAGTTGTTTAATGTCAACCGTTTGAACCATAGTTGTAGGTATTATTATAAGTTTGAATTAGGGTAATCTTTTCTTTGTCACTATTTTGTTTATCTATTTATAACATGTGTCAACTCATCTCTCTGAAATTTTGAATCTCTGAGGTAGCTGAATAAATTGCTTATACCATTTTGAATGACTCATTTATTTATCACTTAATGACGTTCCAATGTGACAGTGCAAACTTTTAGGATTTCTTTTGAGCAATCTCCAAAGAAGGCCAAGCAAGACCATGTCAATGGCAAGACTAATGGAAAAGCTAGAGAATCTGATGTTATAGATGTGGAGTTTGAAGAATTTTGTAAAGCTTTTGAGGCTAATCTCTCTATTGAACAAATGGTTGAGATTCTTGAAGTCAATGACAAAGACTCCTCTAGCCCAAATCCTGTTGTTGTCACCAAATGGTAAGTTCAATTAGAACATCCACTAATTTACATATTTTTATCTATATATAAACCATGTATGTTATTGAAACAGTAAAGACATGTTGTTTTATGGACCATTAGGGAGATGCCCAATTTGCAATAGTAAATTGGAATTTGATGGTAAAAGATATACTTGCAAAGGAATGTACAGTGAGTGTTCTACATGCATATTCAGAACAAAAGATCCACCAAGGAGGGAGGAGCCAGTCTATACCAGATTCTGTCCTTAAATCTGTTGATTCAGACATATATTTCTGGACCATACATTCTTCCTCTTTACAATTAAGACTTAACTGTCTGTCTAATGTTTTATTTCTGTGTATTTATTTGAGTTCTATTTCTCTCTGCAATAGTTGATAAAAAAGTATCAAATGACTTGAAAATGGGATGAAAAACTTGGTTTTGAAGAAGATACGGGCAGTGAAGATAACCACAACCAGAACAACACCAACAATGCAACTATGTTATTTTTTTTATTGTTTAAATTCTTATTGTTAGTCTCTGTGGTGATATATAACATAATAAAGTGTAAAGATTAAACTGGGTTGTTCATTATTAATGTGTTCAGGATAGTTGTGGGGAAGATTGTGTTGAAGCTGTGACGGTGGAGAAGGCTGGGGAGTGTTTAAGCTGTGAGTTTGGTTGACTGTGCTAATTAATCTACTTTATTGGTTATTAACTGTAGCTCTGTTTGCTGTATTGGTGCTTCAAGTGTTTGTAATTGTTGCTATGAATTACTGCCTAATGTTTAGACTCGATGTCCATATGATGCTAATGCTGTTTAACTTCTTGGCCTCTTTTGATTTTTTGTTTCTATACACATATTTGTGTTTGTGCATGCACATACTGGTGTCTTATTCCTTTCTAATATTTAAGAATTATGTTTTAAAGTTTACTGTTGGTTTCATTCTGATTAAGGGTTTTATTTATTGAAACTCTGAAAAATATGCCCTGATTAAGGTGTATGACTAGTCCCCAGGTATGTTGTGGGAGAAACTAAGTTGGAAGCTTCAAAAGAGGGTCACACTCTTAAGGATTTCAAGTATGGATGTTTTGATCACCGGTATACTTGGACAAGAAAGATTCATCAACTGATAAGATGGATAAAGAAGCAGAATTGCCCTTCTGTGTTGGGCTTGAGGTGATGTATTATGATCTCTTTTTTTTTTTTTTTTTTTATTGTTTCCTACTCTATAGCATTTTGTTGTGAACTCTGAGGATCCATTGCCATATTTTCTCACTCATTTTTAATAATATGTCAATGTTATTGTGGTTGCTGAGATTTGGTTATGGTATGCTATAGGCTACATGTTTGAAGAAACATCTGAAGAGGCTTAATAATTC
Source organism: Pistacia atlantica (assembly GCA_026229545.1). Lineage (NCBI taxonomy): Eukaryota > Viridiplantae > Streptophyta > Magnoliopsida > Sapindales > Anacardiaceae > Pistacia > Pistacia atlantica. The sequence continues at coordinate 23,728,445 of CM047909.1, read as the reverse complement.
ATGCATTTTTAAATGGATATTGCTTTCATGTTTAAACTTTCTTTTATAATTCATGATTACAAAGATATAAGACTCCAACTTTGTCACAGTTAATATTTTTGCTTTTTATTTATTTACTTTTGGTCAGTAGCTGTTATTTTCATATAATGTTTACATCTTTGAAATATCTACAGTACTGCTCAAAAAATGCTTTAAAGTATCCTATCACATAATGTTTACATTATTGAAATATCTACAGGTACTGTTCAAAAAATGCTTTAAAGTATCCTATGCAGAGCAACTTTCTGCAAATCCACTTTCTATAAAACCGTCACCAAATTAATATTTGGGTCTATTGTCAAAATGAGGTTCATGTGCGGCTCAGGCACACTAGTCTTTTTTGTCACTTTTCATCTTTAAAGTTGCTTCTTGCCCTCAGGTAGAATCGCAATTATATGCTGGTAGATTTACAGTTTTCTCTTTCCTTTTCTTCCCCCAACTCATCAATGGTGTGAATCATCCTTGAGCAAGCTGTGCTTTTGAGCATTATATAATCATCCTTCAAACCTTTCTTGCGCCTTTGAACCATTGTTTGTTTATGAAATTTCATATTATTAGCTTCGTTGAAAAGAAGTGAGACAGGATTTGTAAGTTTCATTCTTCTATGTTTTTGTTTTTTAATTTGTTTGTCCATGTACAAACTTACTAATTAGAGTCTCGAATTTATGCAACATATCAGGCTTGATAATGCTTTAACCTCAACTGCCAATCAGCTCATTCCACCTACACCAGCAACCTATACACTACCTGTTGAGCAACCGGAAGTGGTCATTCAAAGGTGTAACCAGCCATTGCCCCACTCACAGCTTATTTGAGTCAAGACTAGAATGTTTTTTTTTCCCCTAAACCTTTTGCTAGTAACAAACTTCAATCTTTTCTCTATCAAATCTGTGAAATGTTTACCAGTAATCTTGACATATTACCCTATTTTTTGTGATTATCTTTTCATTTGTGATTTTTATTATGGCTGTTCATCTGTTTGACTCTACTGCAGATAGTGACAAAAGTTTTTTTAGTCTATAAACCTTTATCTGATTATTGCATTGTTTTGTAGGCGGATTTATCGGAGCACCTGTCAAAGCATTGCTTGGCTAGATGGATGAAGTGGCTTGTTAACCAGTGGAGCAATGTGGCTTAATTTCCAGATGGTTACTTTTATCCAGTTTCAACTGACTGATAAACTTCAAGAACTCTTATGGAACTGGACTTATTTGATGGTGTGTAAACATATCATCAGACGGCAGCTTCGTTTCAGACTCTCAATCAAATTTTGACAGCTTGACAGGCCGAGAAGGATACACATGCAACTTAAATTTGATCTGATATGCAGGTTGATACAACAACATGGCATCGACCTCCACAGTCTTCTTAATCTCCAAATCGGTTGAACGTAAAATCCAGCTGAGAACTCTCTCTTAAGGTGTTTTATCTTTAAATTTATTGAATTCCATGTTTACTGCAGGGATTTAAAACTGATGTCTTTTTTGTTTTTTGGTGGGTGTAGGACAACAGAATTTTGAAATAGATTATGAGAGCATCTGGCAACTGGCAAGCCGGTTCCATTATGCTCAGCTTCGATGCGTTGCTATGTAATTTGATATTTACATTCATTTCAGTTGTGGAATATACGTTATCCTAAAACTTTTGTTATTCAGATGAGAGTTGCTTTACAAGTTTAAGAGAAATCATGTTTATAAATTGGATTCCGTAATTAGTGTCATCCCAATCCCGTGAAGCCCATAGAAGAAAAAGTTGGAATCTTTTATAATTTTGAAACTTAAAATGAGTATTCTTTTCCATGTTGCTTAACAAGTCTGGGGGTGGTCATATTCGACCTTGCTGTGGTTTTATGCAGGAAGGATTAAATCACAGCTTGCTTATTGGTAACGAAATCTGAGGCTAAGTCATGAAATTTCATTATTGAATCTGGAAACTGAAATTTCGAGACTAATTTCCAGTTCCTTGCTTGAATTTTATGTAGGGTAAGCTCTGCTTCCTCTTTAATTATTCTAATTGTTTTCTGTTCCTTTTCCTATTAGAGAAATTCTTCAATTGGAACATCATTGATTGATGGAGAATCAAAGCCAAAAATGTGCTTCTCTTTGACAAAAAGGTTTTTTATTGGGAAAAACAACATTAATTTGTCTTTTTAACAGGCAGTATCATTGTTTTATTTGTTTTCACTGAGTTGAAATTCATGCATTGTGGTATAGGTTAATCAATATCATCCAACCAAGATACCTTTAACTTCTTGAGGCCCTTCGAATATGCAAACGTAATTTATTTATTTTTCATCTTTTGAAGATCTTTATACGGCTAACACAATTTTATGACACAAATTGTATTGAAGGATGAATCTTACAATCCCAATGACCAAAATTCAGTTCTTGAACATTTATAAAAAGTGTCAAGGGTTATTTTGACTTTTCTTGTGATTGTAATTCCAGAGCTAGTGTAATATGTGCCTATACATTAATAGTATATATTGTTATAACTTCATTTTATTTTAGGTCAGAAATTGCATAGAGAGATCTACAAGAAGATTGTTGACAGATCAGAGATCAAATTACCATTGCTCAGAGTTAAGGTATTTTAGTTTATTTTACACTTAGGATTCTTGCATATCTTTTTCGTAGCCCAGTCTCAAGTGTTTCTACAGTCCTAAACTTAAAGAATTGTTAATCTTAATGAGTCAGGTATCATGTAACTTTTATCCTTACGTAATCTAGGATATCTTTTGAATTTAATTGAACAATTGTTGCTATTGCACTGCTAGCATGGTCTGGGGCCGACGCTCATCAAATATCAATGAACCTGGAGTCTGAAAATTGGAGCAAGTGTTGAATAGTTTCTCGTTTAGGCAAATAGGTGGTAGTAATATTGGGTAACTTAGATTCTAACTGCAATGGTATCACTTCGACATTGGATGGCAGCTGAAATTGATGATTCTGAAAGGCTTCACCTACAAGTGCTAAATCAACAAAACATAGAGGCCTTAGTTGTTTAAAACAATTTGGTATGTATATGACACCGAGTACTACTAAATATATGTTGAAATTTCTAGAGGGAAAACTCCTTATAAAATGAGTGGACTGCATCAAATGGTAGAAGCCCTGTTTTTCCATTCATGGACTAATTCTAAACAACATTAAGTATTCTTCTTATGTTTCTATACAATCTAAAGTTTGTTAAATATTTTTTGCAGAGGAAGAAGAAGGATGATCTAAACAACATAAACTTGCTTTGCATTTTGTCTTTCACAAGACACGAATGTTGCTAGATTTCTTTTAGAAGACAAGAATATTGTATTCTTATAGAATAAAAAATTGTTGTAAGGATGGAACCAAGCAGGCTTGAGAGCAAGCAGAAGTATATTCATTTGAACATCAATTACGTATACCTCCCTTCTGCATATATAAATTCCTTCCTTCTTTCTCACTTTTTCAGTAATTAGTATTGATGTGACGAATTCGAACCCTCTTGGTTATACAATTCCTTCAGGATTCAGTAACTGCAATCTTTCTCCTTATTACTTTGGGATTAATATGCCTTAAGGAATATTAATATTATTTAGAAATAAGAAATAAGTTGGTAATTTGAATGTAAAATTCAAGCCATTAATTGGTATGTAAGTTAGAGAACATAAAATTGGTGAAGGTAAATCAAACAGCCTTGAAGCTAATTAATCCTTAATCAATACAAATTTGGAACAATTCAATTCAAAGTCAAAATTGATATTAAGGGCATTTATAACTGCTTTTGTGGATTACGTGATTGTTTTTTTCAGGATCTTATTTTTATATGTTAAAATTAATGTACCTTGATTGTAATCGTCATGTTCAGGCTTAAAAAAAGCTTACATTGATCTTCTCTTGTTGAAGACAAAAATATTTGATTTTGAATACTTTACAGATTCCAATACTGAACATGTTACACAAGAAAAGAATGAAACAGGCTTAAGAGCAAAGGCAAATTAAGAATGAAAGGATTGCTTTTGGTGCTTCACCATTATCTTCTTGCCTAAATGAATATTAAAAGATTTATTTTCCTATACAGAATAAATCAATTCATTCCAAGAACATTGATTCGTCGAAAGAAAAGAATGAACATTATTTTAAATATCAATTTCATACCTTACTTCTTCATATCATTCACTTTTCTTTGCTTTATATATTCCTTCTTGTTTTTATACTTTTCTTTAAGGGAGACAAACCAGTCTTTCAGAACAAGAATATTTCCATAAATCTATTCTAACTCATAACATTTATATAAAGAAAAGAATGATCTTGTAACAAGGATGGAACCAAGCAACCTTGAGAGCAAAGGCAAATTAAGGATGGAATCAATTACATACCTTGCTTCTTCTTCTCATTCAAATTTTCTTTGCCTTTTTATGATGTTATCATTTCACAACACAACCATTCATTCTCTCATTAACCCTTTCATCTGACTGTGTTTTCCTCCTCTCTGTTTAAAACTAAACCCAAATACTTCTCCCAAATCCTTGCTTCAAATCCTACATTTTATCCTTCAACCACTCAATAGAATTCTCTCTTTATACCCAAGAAATTAAATTAATTAAAAAAAAAAAAAGCCATGGAATTTGTTTCTTCAATTGCTGGGAAAGTCGCCGACTATTTGTTTGTAGCTGCTGCTGGTCAACTTGGTTATTTGCTTCATTACAATGACAACGTTAAAGACTTGAAAGAGAAAGTAGAGGAACTTGCCGGTCGCAGAGAGAGGGTGCAAGTGAAAATAGATACTGCTAAAAGAAATGGAGAAAGTATCTTCACTGATGTTCATAACTGGATGGAAAAAGTTGATAAGATTTCTACAAAAGCTAAAAAGTTTTTTGAAGACGAAGACAAAGCAAACAAGAGGTGCCTCAAAGGGTGGTGCATTAATCTCGGACAACGTTATCGATTCAGTAAGGAGGCAAAGAAGCAGACTCTGGCGATTTCTGATCGGCTCCAGGAAGTGAAAAAGTTTGAGAGTGTGTCAAGTCCTGCTCCTCCCTCAGGAATTATATCATCATCAGAGGTATTTTCTTCTGGCTCTTTTAAATCTAGAAATTCAATTAAGAAGGAAATCATGAAGGCGTTAGTTGATGATGATGGTGTCTACATAATTGGAATATGTGGGATGGGGGGTGTGGGTAAGACCACACTAGTAAAAGAAATGGGCAAACAATTAAAAGATGATAAGATATATGATACAGTCGTGATGGCAGTTGTCTCTCAAAATCCTAGCATAATGAGGATTCAAGGAGAAATTGCTGACATGTTAGGTGTAATGACATCTCTACCTGCTAATTCTGAAATAGAAAGAGCAAGTTTCTTATCGGGGAGAATCAAGGAGAGGAAGCGGATCCTCGTAATACTAGACGATGTTTGGGGAAAAATAAAGCTTGATGATATTGGTATTCCTTTTGGAGAAAACCATAGAGGTTGTAAAATTGTAATCACCTCTCGAAGCATAAACGTCTGTGATCAAATGAATTGTCAAAAGAAATTTATAGTTGAAACTTTGTCAAAACAAGACTCTTGGGCCTTATTCAAGGAGCTGGCTGGCGCAGTTGTTGAAACTACTGATATAAATCCAATTGCAAGAGATGTAGCTGCTAAATGTGGCGGTTTGCCGATTGCGATTGTCACAGTAGCAGGGGCCTTAAAGGGGAAGAACAAGCATGTGTGGAGCAATGCGGCACGACAACTTCAAAAGTCCAACCCAACAAGCATCCAAGGAATGGAGGGAATCGTGTTTTCATCTTTGGAACTGAGCTTCAATCATCTAGAAAATGTGGAATCAAAATCACTTTTCTTATTTTGTAGCTTATTTCCAGAGGACTACAGCATTTCAGTTGAAGATTTGGTTAGATATTGGATAGGCTTGAGGTGGTTTGGAGATACCGATGAGGCAACAGAAGAAGCTAGAGACAGAGTACATGCAATTGTAAGTACCATCACCTCTTATTTTCTTTTAATTGATGATGGTGAAAAGTTCGTTAAAATGCATGATGTTGTCCGTGATTTTGCAATAACTATAGCCCCTAAATACAACCATAAATTTATGGTAAAAGCTGGAATTGGTCTAAAAGAGTGGCCAAACATAGATACATTCGAAGATTTCACATGTATCTCATTGATGGTAAATTATATTAGGGAGCTACCTAGTGGGTTGGAATGTCCAAAACTGCAGGCTTTGTTACTGCAGAATAATAATTTTCAGTTAGTTGTCCCTAGTAATTTCTTTCAAGAAATGAAAGATCTCAAAGTTTTAGATTTGAGTAACAATGAACTGTTCTCATTGCCTGAATCACTTTCATTTCTCTCAACTATTAGAACACTAAATCTTAGTGGTTGCAATTTGGGGGACCTATCACTGATTGGAAGTCTAAGTAAACTAGAGATTCTTAACCTTTCCATATCTTCTATTCAAGAGATTCCTGTATCCTTTAGCCAATTAGGTAATCTTAGGTTATTAGATTTGAGTGATTGTGGTGCGTTAACACTGTTACCTCCTGGTGTTATAGTCTCTCTTAAAAAGTTGGAGGAGCTGTACATTAATAGATTCTGGCAATGGGAATCTGAAAGTGAAAGTTTGAAGAGCAATGCCAATCTTGTTGAGTTAGAAGCCTTGTCTCGATTGACTCATTTAGAAATTTGTATTTCAAACCTTGATCTCTCACCAAAATTCTTGCCATTCCAAAACCTATCCAACTTTATATTAAGAATAGGTTATGGTGAATATAGTGACGAAATTGATGAGTGTTTGGAAGGGGGTAGATACTCAAGAAATATGTATGTCTCACAAACCAACATTTCAAAAATACATGATTGGGTTAAAAGTTTGCTCAAAAGAACTGAGTGTTTATTTTTAGAGAAAATTGCTAATTTAGAGAGTATTAGCCATAACCTAGTTGAAGAAGGGTTCAATGAATTGAAGTATCTTGCTATCAAATCATGTGATGAGATAAAGTATCTCCTAAATACATTGGAATGGACACCAAACTCAACTTTCTACAATTTAGAGGAATTGTACATGGATTCTAACCCCAACTTGGTTGAACTATGTCATGGACCACCTCCAACCCCATCTTTTAGTAAATTAAAAATTTTAAGTGTGTATAGGTGCCACAACATGTTAAATGTTGTACCAAGTCTACTCCAAAGCCTTATTTGTTTGGAAGAAATATATATAAGCGATTGCAATAATTTAGAGGAGATCTTTGAGAAGAAAGAAGCTTTGGATGAGGAGTTAGACCACACCATAACCTCCCCAAGTTTGGGAAACCTAACTTCTATAGAGATAAGTTCATGTCCTAAATTAAAAAACCTCTTCACCCATTCCATTGTCAAATGCCTGGTGAAGCTCAAAAGTCTTCATATGTGGAGTTGCTCAACAATACAAGAAATAGTCACTAATGAGAAAGAAGAAAAAGAAGCATCAATAGAGATGAAAGTGTTTCCTAGTTTGTACTACTTGAACCTTGGATATCTAGACAACCTCACTTGTTTTAGCTCTGGATCATATACTATTGAATACCCAGCATTGGAGAGGCTAGAGATATGGGGATGTGGAAAAATGAAGACCTTTGGTTATGGAGAGCAAGTGACACCCAAGCTTAACAAAGTGCTTGTAAGATGGAATGAAGAACGTTGGAACGGCAACTTGAATGCCACGGTGCAAGAGTACTTCAATGAACAGGTATGTACTTGATGATCCAAGAGCTACATTACATTTTGTAATTGATATTGTAAAGTTTTAGCATTTTGCATTGATGATCTTCTCATTGATGCACTTTATTTGAATTAAATGTATATAAATATGACATTCAATTCAATAGAGTAACAGTATATATTAATACAAATTGATTTGTGTTTAGATTAAAAGGAATGAATGAGCGTTGAAAGAATGAGCTTTGGATAACGGTGACCAAGTTGAGAAAGTGATGTGCTAACAAAGGTAAAGTGTTTTAAGATTTGAGATTGAATGAATAACTTTATCAACATTCATGCCTAGCTAGTTGCCAAGAGTTTCCCAACCCAATACACTTTTTATATGCAATCTGTTATGTATATCATCATGTCAATTATACAGAAAATTGTATATAAAATCTAATGATTATTTTTAACATAAAGCCCAAATCAGGTAACAAAGTTATTTATTTATATAAATGAATATGCCTCATAAATTGATTTGCATAAATAAGTTTGTTTTTTATTTACTATATTATATGAGGGCCCCACGTGTCCCCTTTCCCAACTTTTTCATTTTGATTTCACCTGCATTTCAACTTTTTCATTAAATTTCAAGGATATTTTAGTAATTAAAATTATGTACTCAGCTTGTTAATATTCACATAATAAGCTCAATTTATTATGTAAATATTGTTCTTATTTCTTTTAAAAAAAACAAATTATACACTTTAAATAATAAATCTCATTATATTATCTGTGTGATAATTTTTCATATTCTATATTTGAAATTATACATTTTAAATAATAAATTTATAAGGGTGTCTATTATTAATAAGCTTATTGTTTTTGTAGATGAATCAGATAGTAGGATCAACTTAAAGTAGAAAGTGAAAATGGTATGAATCATAGTTTATCATATATTATTTATTCAGTATTATTGAACAAAATAAGGAATTGTGACAGTTTACTTTGCTTGATTATTCGTATGATTGCATATATATTCAATCTTGCTGGATACTGTTTTTATTTTTTATTTTTTAAAACAAAGCTAATATTTAATTATCAATTAACATATTCACACAAAAAAAATTTGTTTATACCTTATATTAGATTTTAGGGTATTTTAGTAATTAATTTTTTATTTGCAAATCCTTCCTAAAGTAGATAATCACTTTTCAAAATATTTTTACTAAGACAAGTTAATCCTGTAAAATTCTAGGAATTGAAATTAGAATCTCTTAAATTAAAAAATAAATTTAATTTTTTTCATTTTTTTTAAATTTCTAAGTGATAGATTAACATTTACTGGACACTCCATAGAATATAACTCATTAATTTCTTTCTCAAAAAATAAAAAATAGCACTTTAAAATTGATAGGACTTAAAAAAATAAAAATAAAATAAAAACTAAAGAACCCATATAAGTTTAATTTCTTTAGGTTTAAACTTAAAATACGAAAATTATATATAAAGTACTTGAAAACACGAAAAATTAAAACCATCTTCTCTATGTTTGTCTAAAATAGAAAAACAAAAAATATAATATTTAATACTAACACAATCAATAAAATTACTTTAAAATATCATTTATTTTGTTTGCTTGAAAATATATCTCAAATATGTTAATTTTATTGATTTTTGTTTGTAATATTGTATTATAAACATAATTTAGAGTGAAGGTTTTTATTTTAAAAAAAAAAAAAAAAAAAATTAAAAAACTGATAGAATAAATTTTCATTACTTACTCAAAAACAGATGGAATAAATTTTATTACTCTCCACTTCACGTATCGCCGCTCTATCACCTCCTCCACGCGACACTATCACCACCAGAACCGTCAGAGTCGCCCTACTTCAAGCACTCGCCGGTGAGTTCTTGTTTCTTCCACTTCGGTTCACTAGATGACGACTCCCTCACCGACTCCGCGCTTACTCCGTGCCGATCCCTACCGGAGATTGTTAACTCATGCGGAGTGATTGGCGTGGTGAAGAGTCGATTCATCCTGTTCAAACTCTGATTTTGGTGCTGAATGCTTGTCATAATCTCTCCGGCTACCTTTGGTAAAGCTTGCTCTCTCTAGCTTATTTTGTGTGTAAATGTGTTTCATGAAGTGGAAAATTGTCACAAAGCGCTATAAAATTGTAAACATTGGTATTCTTCTTTTAAATTCTTTTATATCTTCCTTTTCATGGTTAATGAAATTCACTCTTGAGATGTTCTGTTTTAATTAGTTGGTGTATAAGGACTTTTTAGGTGGGTAATTATTGCTACTTCGACTTGGGCATTCAGACTTTCGTTGCTTCCTATTGTTATTTTGCAGCTTCTTAAGCTGCGAAAGATAAGAGAGTTACCTCTTAAATGTAAGTCTGCTTTTTCGTTTTACTTGCAATTTGTTTGTAGCTCTAGTTACTTATGTTCTTTGGAGTTCTAGTCAGTACACATTCGCTAGAGAATAAAACTTGAAAACACAAATGCAGTAGTGTAAATTCTGCTATATGCTAGGTTCTTCCTTGAAGATGTGATATCATAGAGCGATAAGGTGGACGGAAGAGGATATCAAGATTAGGATTTGTAAAACCTTATATATTTGTGGAATTTTGAAGTTATGCTAAGATTACTGGCTTGTTAATAATTAATGAGAGGTTGTCAAGCTACATGAACTATTAACAAATTAAGTTTAGTTTGAATTTTTTACCAACTTGAGTGTAGATTGTGGTAGAATATTGTTAATAAATCTCATTATATTAACTGTGTGATAATTTTTTATATTCTATATTTAAAATTATACATTTTAAATAATAAATTTATAGGGGTGTCTATTATTAATAAGCTTATTATTTTTGTAGATGAATCAGACATGAAGATCAACTTAAAATAGAGAGTGAAAATGGTATGAATCATAGTTTATCATATACTATTTATTAAGTATTATTGATCAAAATAAGAAATTGTGATAATTTGCTTTGCTTGATTGTTGATATGATTGTATATATATTCAATCTTGCATGGATACTGTTTTTATTTTTTATTTTTTAAAACAAGCTAATATTTAATTATCAATTAAAATATTCACAGAAAAATTAGTTTCTACCTTATATTAGATTTTAGGGTATTTTAGTAATTATCATTTATATAATTAATTTTTTATTTGCAAATCCTTCCTAAAGTACATAATCACTTTTCAAAATACTTTTACTAAGACAAGTTAATCATGTAAAATTCTAGTAATTGAAATTAGAATCTCTTAAATTAAAAAATGAATTTTATTTTTTTTCCTTTTTTTAAATTTCTAAGTGATAGATTGACATTTATTGGACATTCCATAATATCTAAATCATTAATTTCTTTCTCGAAAAATAAAAAATAGCACTTTAAAATTGATAGGACTAAAAAAAAATATATATATATATATATATTAAGGAACCCATATAAGTTTAATTTCTTTAGGTTAAAACTTAAAATACGAAAATTATATATAAAGTACTTGAAAACGTGAAAAATGAAAACCGTCTTCTCCATGTTTGTCTAAAATAGAAAAACAAAATAATATTTAATACTAATACAATAGATAAAATTACTTTAAAATATCATTTATTTTGTTTGTCTTAAAAATATGTTACTTTAAAATATCATTTATTGAAAATATGTCTCCAATCCCACCAGACCGTCAGAGTCGCCCTACTTCAACCACTCGCCGGTGAGTTCTTGTTTCTTCCACTCCGGTTCACTAGATGACGACTCGCTCACTGACTCCGGCGCTTAGTCCTTGCCGATCCCGTTGGAGATTGTTAACTTCTGTGACGGAGTGATTGGCAGTGGTGAAGAGTCGATTCTTCCTGTTCAAACTCTGATTTCGGTGCTGGATGCTTGTCATAATCTCTCCGGCTTCCCTTGGTAAAGCTTGCTCTCTCTAGCTTATTTTGTGTGTAAATGTGTTTCATGAAGTTGAAAATTGTCACAAAGCGCTATAAAATTGTAAACATTGGTATTCTTCTTTTAAATTCTTTTATATCTTCCTTTTCATGGTTAATGAAATTCACTCTTGAGATGTTCTGTTTTAATTAGTTGGTGTATAAGGACTTTTCAGGTGGGTAATTATTGCTACTTCGACTTGGGCATTCAGACTTTCGTTGCTTCCTGTTGTTATTTTGCAACTTCTTAAGCTGCGAAAGATAGGAGAGTTATCTCTTAAATGTAAGTCTGCTTTTTCGTTTTACTTGCAATTTGTTTGTAGCTCTAGTTACTTCTGTTCTTTGGAGTTCTCGTCAGTACACATTCGCTAGAGAATAAAACTTGAAAACACAAATGCAGTAGAGTAAATTCTGCTATATGCTAGTTTCTTTCTTGAAGGTGTGATATCATATAGCAATAAGGTGGACCGAAGAGGATATCTAGATTAGGATTTGTAAAACCTTATATATTTGTGGAATTTTAAAGTTATGCTAAGATTACTGGCTTGTTAATAATTAATGAGAGGTTGTCAAGCGACATGAACTATTAACAAATTAAGTTTAGTTGGCATTTTTTGCCAACTTGAGTGTAGATTGTGGTAGAATATTGTTGATTTTTTTGTTTTTGCTTCACCTTGACGGGCATGTTGTGGTGTCCCTAAAGCCTGTATCTGATGTATAGACTCCTGTCCCTGATTTGTTTTTTAAAGGAGTTGGAGTTGGAGTAGGAGTAGAAGTAGGTTTTTGGGGTCAATACGTTAAGAGAGAAGGGAGGAATGATTTCTTCCTTGAATTGAAGGTTTCTTCCAAAAATTCGTCTATCTGATGCTCAATGTTGTATCATTGTCTTTGATGCCATCATCGTTGGTAAGGGCATTTATGCATACAATGGTCCGTGTACCAGTACAAGCTTCTGTTTCTGTTGTGCATGTGTTTTTTTGCAAGACATTCCAAGTGAGGCTGCAGTACTTATTGTCAATTGTTTGATATGTGGAGATATTTATTCTCTTTTCCTGCATAGAATTATGAAATTCAGACTTGCCTCAGAGGTTGAGAATCGTATGTAATTCTAGTCATTGTCCTCATTAACAATTGGATACTAGATCTTTCTTCTGGAATTCTTGCAGGGTCATTCTCCCTCCCCCTTTCATTGTTGTTCATATATTTAATTTGCAATGAATTTTTGTTCGACTCTCGTATGCATTTCTCATGGTGCCTTTGCCATTTCAACCACCCCAGTCAAAAAGGAGTTTCATTGATCAAATTTCACTTTTTCAGAGAAAAACAAAAACAATCGGGTGTCCCTCATTTCTGTGGTTCCTTGCCTCCTTGTCCATCCAGGTGATACAGCTACATATATTGTGTAAATAACTTTACCTTTCTTCTCCCATCTCAAACATAGACACACAGACCTCGAAAGAAATACACATCTCCTAAATGAAAAATATATATAGATGTTAGCCAGTTATTTTTGTACTATTATTGTTTTCTTTGCTTTTTATTCTTTTGGTATTTTGATCTGTTTGAGTTCTGTCCTTTAGGCGGAAACTTTAAGCAACAGTAGCCTAGTATCTAGTTTGGTTGAATAAATTTTATTACTTAGTTTTTTGTTGTGTTTTGTTCAATTCTTCAGGTCCCATGTTTTATGTTAGGTTTTACCAGTATTCAGAGAATGTCAATGGAAGGTCATCCAGGGTTTGATTGTGTTAACACTAATTTAGAAGTAATTAATTATTTTATAAACTATAACAATCCAAAATTAAGGGGGTGTTTGTCTGAGCTTATGAAAATTAGTTTATAAGCAACAAGTGCTTATAAGCTAATTTTAGCTTATAAGCATTTGAAATTTTAAGCAATTACGTGTTTGGTTAAAATACTTATAAGTGACTGATAAGTAGTTGACGTGTTTGGTAAAATGTGGCTTATAAGTATATTTTATTATAAAATGACTAAAAAAGGTACTACATTAAACAAGGGTATACTAAGGAATTTTAAAATTAAATAAGGATAATGTGGTAATATACTTGGTCAAACTAACTTATAAGCAGAGTGCTTATAAGCCAAAAAAAAATATCTCCCCCTCAACTTATTTTTTTTGGCTTATAAGCTCAACTTATAAGCTAAAAAATGTTATAAACAAACAGGTCAGCTTAATTTTAGAGCTTATAAGCTAGTTTGACCAGCTTATAAGCTTAGACAAACACCTCCTAAGTCTAAATAAAATCTCCTAAATGCTTATTGTTTTTGTAGGAAGAAGAAGACGAAGAAAAAGAAGATGAAGAACTTCTTTTGAAAGATACTAAGATGTTGATGCAAGAGATTGTAATAATTTGATTTGCTCTATCATTCATATGATTATTTTGTATATATATTTTCTACAAATATTAATAGTGTGTGTAAAAGCTTTTATATTTATTCTTTGTAATTCATGCATAATCATTTTTCTCATTTTATTTTTTATTGTATTTAGTCTTATTTGAGAGGTAAGGCTCATTATGTCCCCCTCTATCTAAGTGTCATTTTTTTTTTCAATTAATAAAATTTTTCTCGTACCGTCGAGGTTTGTTTAAAAGAATTAATAATATAAGATTTTATTTACGATATAATTGAAATTTACTTATTATAAATTGGGTGTATGACACTTTTAACCATATTGTCGTGAAAGATATTTAAAGTCAAATATGTTATTATATCCTATTCACAGAAGAATATTTTTCAATATACTCAATCTCACATGAAATATAACTTCTAAAAGTTATTTATTTATATAAATGAATATGCCTCGAATGTGATAACAAACCAACGAAGTAGACATGCATTCAATCGAGAAACTTGTCGTCAACCCCAGAGAATTATAGGAACTCAAATCAGAATTCCATAAAGAATAGCACTGCCAATACCAAAGAACATAAGTTAAATTTCTTTAGGTTCAAACTTAAAATACGAACAGTTATATAAAGTAAGCTAGTTAATGATGTTTTCTAGCTGACTCAAACAGATAGTTCATCACTTTCTTATGGTGCTGAGACATCTGCACTGCTACAAAATAACTACATATAGATATATAAGAGTGAAACTTAATATGAGATAGAACAAAAACAGTAATCAGTTCTTCATGTTCATGTTTTTCTTCACTTCCTCAGCATGTTGTTTGACGGTTTCCTTGGAAGCTTCAGCATTGCCCATCAATGATTCTTTAGCCTTCTGAGCTGTATCCTTAGCTGAGCCCCATGCTCCTTCCACTGTTTGTTTTGCCTTCTCAGAAACATCCTTTGCTGTTTCACCCACCTTTCCAGCCATTTCCTTTGCATTTTGATTCATCTACACACATATTTTTACCAATTATATGCTTATAGAATTTGGGAAAATTCAATTCAAGTTGCATTGAGTTCTATATATTTAGTCTTTTGTTCACCACTGGAAACATGGACTATCCCGATATACGATGGGCGCCGGTATAACCGTTTCCTACATCAACGTCTACCTAATCTGGTGCAATACAAAGCATTAAAAAGGCCACCTTACCATAGGACAAGCCCTAGGTTCTTCAATATACTTAATTTTTTTTTTTTTAATTTGTTATTGTTTAAAAAAATGTATTCAAGAACAGACAACAGTTATGACATCGATCAATCAATTTCAATAAAATTTTCATCGTCTTTATAATACTATAAGTATTGATCTCAAGAGTAGTCTTTCTTAACGTGTATCCTTAAATATATATACTAACAAATAAATTAATAAAAAAGAAATTAACAAAATATTATACTTGTTCAGCAGTAGAGGCAGCCTTGTGTTGGATATTTCCACCAGTCTTCGTTGCCTCATCAGCCCCTTGTTTAACAGCCTGTGCCGTCTTATCCATTGTAGCTTGAGCATCTTGATGTGAACTTGCCTATAACCAAAACAATTAATTAATTGCTTCTTATGTATTATATGTATGGGAAGATTAATTTTTTACCTCAAGACTCAACGTGACAGTCGATTGGTTTTTGATAATTTTTTCCACTGGATGATGAATTCATTAGAAATAAATTATCAACTGTCACGTTGAATTTGTGAAAGAAAATTTAGTTTATAAGATTCATTGGTCAGTTTATCTTTATTGTAACTAATATACTAGGGGTTTTTAATATCTTGTCGAGGTGAATACTGGGGATTACCCTATTCATTAGGGTCGAGGAATTACCCACATTCTCAAGTATTGTACGCGAGACTGGGGACTAATGTTTATCCCCAGCTACGCCCCTGCTACAGACCTACCATTGCTATAAAGTAAACTAAATACCTGAATAAATCTTGGGGCTCCAGCCACAAACAGCCTAGGATTCCAAGTGCTTCTTCTGGCAATTGCAACTCTAACATGACCAGCCTTTGTGGCAGCTGTGATTAAACTTGCCATTTCTTCTTGTTTTCTTGATTATTTTCCGAATGGGTTTTTTTTGTAGTTAAGAATGAGAAAACTTTTGTACATAAATTGAGTGAATAAATGGAGTATATAAAGAGGAGAATATGTACATCCCTTTTAAGGTTATGTGTTTTACAGTCAATTAGATCCATTATTTCTGAGAATGACTGGTTGTTAACATGGTTTTTTTACAGTCAATTAGATCCATTATTCCAGGGCCATTTCATTATTAGTTTCAGGATTTATTTTTTTTTACATAATTTTTAATTTTTTTTGGTTAGGAGCAAAGTTCGTCGGGATCATGTACTCTCAACCGAAGCTCAAATTTGTGATTGATAGTTAAAACAAATAATGAAAAAATAATACTAGCCGCACGATATTAAATTATGATATTCTATAAAAGATTACGTAAAATAAGATAAGAGATGAAAGCTACTTCTTGATAGCTCAGTGGTTCGATATATACTTTTAAGTTTATTATTTAAGAGGTTTTGAATTTGAGTCTTTCTTCGATTACTAATATGGGTAGTTACTAGAGCTCTTATCTAGTCGATAATTCTAAGATCTTAAAGAATTAGTTGAGGCACACATAAACTGATCAGACACCCTAATCATAAAAAAATAAAAAATTAAAAAAAAGATAAAGGTTAATCAAATTCTAATTTTAATAGTTAAAGTTCAACTATTCTTTCATAATATTAGCTACTAATTTAAATTGTATGGTACATAAAGAATGAATGAATTAAAATTGACGAACTAAACTAATTAAGATCAATTTATTAAATTAAATGCACACAGTAATACGTCATGTGATTATTAAAGCAATGTTTTTATACTTTTACAATTAATACGTACGCGCACACACACATATACTCATGCACGCGCGTACGCCTTTGATCTCTGCATGTTATATATATACAATTTCGGACGGCTGTCCATACATCCTGGACGGTCGTTCATAGTAAAATGGACGACCGTCCATAAAAAATTGTTTTGTTTTAAAAAAAAAAAAAAAACAATAGATGCCCGTCCATATTTTATGGACGGGCGTCCAGTCAATATAGACGTTCGTCCCTTACGTTTGGACGCCCGTCCCTTATGTTTAGACAGGCGTCCATTACATTAATGGACGCCCGCCCCTTACATTTGGACGGGTGTCCATTACCGTCCATACTTTAAAAAAAAATTACCATTCTAAACACCTCTTCTCTTCCTCGCTTTCTCATACTCCAGTTGCTGCTCCATGCCCAACTGCTTAGTTAATCTAGTAAAACTGTGGAAAAAATTATACCGTCGGATAGGGCCATTTGTTGTGGACACTCCACCAATCAAACAAGATTTGCCTGGCTTCTTTCGGTAGTGTTCCTTTTTTCTTCTTCTTAGAAAACTCATGCTTCAAGGTGCTAATATAACCACCATATTTACGGAAGAGTTTGTCCTTAAGCTCACGGTCCACAGGTGGCGTCCGGGAACATTCAGGAGCCTCACTCTCACCCCCACTATAATCTTTATCAGATGATCCAACACCTTCATCTACCAACAAGATAGATATTAATAAATAAGAAAATGCCAAACATCCTAAACATATTCATTTACTTCCGCATTGTCCACGTTAAAGAATCATGCATGATAGATGCTTATTTTTCCACTCAAATACTTATCCATGTAGTTTTCCCAAACCTGCTAATCCGTAGAAACAGTTCTGGAAAAAACAAACATTTAAAAAATTCAATTGAAAGCTTCAGCCTGCAAGTGCTTCATATATTGCCCAGAAAATGAAGCCAAGGAAAACAGAAATGCTTAGAGAGTTATCAAAATCCCTGACACCACAGTCATTATTTGAGGCAGTGAAATGGACTGCACCACTGGCAATGAAGGCGAAGAAAGTGAGAGGAGATGGGTCTGTGAAAACAAAACAATTAGATGGAAATGGACGCCCGTCCTTACACAATGGACGGGCGTCCATTCCAGATTTTTTTTAAAATTTTTAAATTTTTTATTTAATTTTCCAATGGGCGGGTGCCCGTCCCTAGTAAATGGACTCCCGTCCATATAATATGGACAGGAGTCCATGTTAGTGAACGGTCATCCATATGTTATGGACGGCCGTTCATTAGAAAAAATTTAATAAGGTAAAATACGTTGATTGGTCTGAGTCAGTATACACGTAAGCCGGTACAAATTTTCGGTGTAAAAACGTTGGTGTTTGTAGCACTGTTGTTCCTGCCTCTCCCCCAAGTTACTTTTTTTTTTTTAACCCGCACCCATACCACCCCCAACTTTTTCGAGGAATCTCCACCCCGTTCAGGGCAAGGCTCCAACAGGGTGGCTTAAACATCCATCCCTAATTAGA
>CM047909.1:23695779-23709895 GCA_026229545.1 Pistacia atlantica | reverse complement strand
AGCAAGTGACACCCAAGCTTAACAAAGTGTTTGTAGGAGAGTGGAATGAAGAACGTTGGAATGGCAACTTGAATGCCACGGTGCAAGATTACTTCAATGAACAGGTATGTAGTTAATGATGAAAGAGCTACATTACATGTTGTAATTAATATTATAAAGTTTTACCATTTTGCATTGATAATCTTCTCATTGATATACTTTATTTTGAATTAAATGTATATAAATATGACATTAAATTCAATAGAGTAACCCTATCCCATTGTTTTAAGATTTGAGATACAATGAATAAGCTTATCAACATTCATGCCTAGCATATTAAAAGCTAACAGTGGCCGGTTGGTAATGTTTTTGACTTTTTATATGCAATCTTTTTCACAAACAGGGGGATGTGAATGTTCTTTCTCAGGTTTCTTTATGTTTCTAGTTTGTGATTGTTTTTAAACACAATACTTATAGCTGCTACTTTACACAACCAATTAAACAAACATTTGCCTCATACAAAACCTTCTTTTCGAAATTCACTCTCAATTCTTACCCAAAAATGAAACACACTAAATTGACTTTTTTTATAATTAATTTTTCAAATAAGTTGTTTTCATTATTTTTTTTAAATCTCTTAATCCTAATAAATAATTTTTTTCTTTTCTTAATAAAATTATAATAAGTTCAATTTATTATTTTGTGAATATTGTTTTCATTTCTCTTTTTCTTTTAATCTATATATTAAATAATAAATCTTATTATATTAATTGTGTGATAATTTTTTATATTCTATATTTGAAATTATACATTTTAAATAATAAAGTTCAAGGGGGTGTTTATTATTAATAAGCTTATTGTTTTTGTAGACGAATCAGCAGTAGAATCGGATTCAAGTAGAGAGTGAAAATGGTATAGTTATATAATAAATCTCATTATATTAATTGTGTGATAATTTTTTACATTCTATATTTGAAATTATACATTTTAAATAATAAAGTTTAAGTGGGTGTTTATTATTAATAAGTTTATTGTTTTTGTAGGCGAATGTGACAGAAGAATCGGATCCAAGTAGAGAGTGAAAATGGTATAAATTATGGTTTAAAACACAAAAAATTGTGATAATTTGATTTACTTAATAGTTCATTTGATTGTGAATATATTCAATCTTGTTGGATACTGTTTTTATTTTTTATTTTTTAAAATAAAGCTCATATTTAATTATCAATTAAAATATTCACATAAAAAAATTAGTTTATACCTTATATTAAATTTTAGTGTATTTTAGTAATTATGTTTACATAATTAATTTTTTATTTGAAAATCTTCCTATAGTACATAACCACGTTTCAAAATATTCTTATTTTTTTAATTTTTAAAAATTCTAGGAATTGAAATTAGAATCTCTTAAATTGTAAAAAGAATTTTATTTTTTTCATTTTTAAAAATTTTAGGAATTGAAATTAGAGTCTAAACAAGAATTACTCCCCACCGCACGCGCCGCTGCTCTATCACCTCTTCCACGCGACGCTACCACCACCAGTACCGTCAGAGTCGCCCTACTTCAAGCACCCGCCGATGGGTTCTCGTTTCTTCCACTCCGGCTCAATAGACGACGGATCCCGGCGGAGATCGTTAACTTTTGTGACGGAGTGATTGGCTGTGGTGAAGAGTCGATTCTTCCTGTTCAAACATCCTTACCATAATCTCTCTGGCTTCCCTTGGTAAAGCTTGCTCTCTCTAGCTTATTTTGTGTGTAAATGTGTTTCATAAAGAGGAAAATTGTCACAAAGCGCTATAAAATTGTAAACATTGTTATAGATAGGAACTTCTTTGAAATGTTATTTTCTTCTTTTAAATTCTTTTATATCTTCCTTTTCATGGTGAATGAAATTCACTCTTGAGATGTTTTGTTTTAATTAGTTGGTGTATAAGGACTTTTCAGGTGGGTAATTACTGCTACTTCGACTTTGGCATTCAGACTTGCGTTGCTTCCTGTTGTTGTTTTGCAGCTTCTTAAGCTGCGAAAGATAGAAGAGTTATCTCCCAAATGTAAGTCTGCTTTTTCGTTTCACTTGCAATTTGTTTGTAGCTCTAGTTACTTCCGTTCTTTGGAGTTCTAGTCAGTACACATTCGCTAGAGAATAAAACTTGAAAACACAAATGCAGTAGTGTAAATTCTACTATATGCTAGTTTCATTCTTGAAGGTGTGATATCATATAGTGATAAGGTGGACCGAAGAGGATATCTGGATTAGGATTTGTAAAACCTTATGTATTTGTGGAATTTTTAAGTTATGCTGGGATTACTGGCTTGTTAATAATTAATGAGAGGTTGTCAAGCTACATGAACTATTAACAAATTAAGTTTAGTTGGCATTTTTTACCAACTTGAGTGTAGAGCGTGGCAGAATATTGGGGGTATGTTGTGGTGTCCTTAAAGCCTGTATCTGATGTATAGACTCCTGATCATGATTTGTTTGTTAAAGGAGTAGGAGTAGAAGTAGGTTTTGGGGGTCAATACATAAAGAGAGAAGGAAGGAATGATTCTTCCTTGAATTGAAGGTTTCTTCCAAAAAATCATCTATTTGATGCTCAATGTTGTATCATTGTCTTTGATGCCGTCAAGGTTGGTAAGGGCATTTATGCACACAATGGTCCGTGTACCAGTATAAGTTTCTGTTTCTGTTGTTCTTGTGTTTTTTTGGAAGACATTCCAAGTGAGGCTGCAATACTTATTATCAATTGTCTGATATGTGGAGATATTTATTCTTCTTTTCCTGCACAGAATTATGAAATTCAAACTTGCCTCAGACGTTGAGAGTCGTATGTAATTCTATTCATCGTCCTTATTAACAGTTGGATACTAGATCATTCTTCTGGAATTCTTGCAGGGTCATTCTCCCTCCCCCTTTCATTGTTGTTCATATATTTAATTTGCAATAATTTTTTTTTTTTTGACTCTCATATGCACTTCTCACAGTGCCTCCTCCATTGCCACCACCTCAGTCAGGAAGGAGTTTCATTGATCAAATTTCACTTTTTTCGAGGGAAGCAAAAGCGAGGGGGTGCCCCTCATTTCTGTGGTTCCTTGCCTCCTTGTCCATCCAGGTGACACAGCTATATATATTGTGTAAATAACTTTACCTTTCTTCTCCCATCTCAAGCCAAGACACACAGACATAGAAAGAAATACACATCTTCTAACTGAAAGAAATAGATAGATATTGGGTTAGAGGATTTTGAGTTAGATTCAAAAGCCTGGAATCTATATAGAGAGCCAGTTATTTCTGTACTATTATTGTTTTCTTTGCTTTTATTTTTTTTCTTAATTCTTTTAGTATTTTGATATATTTGTTTTCTGTCTTTTAGGCTGAAACTTTAAACAACAGTAGCCTATTATATAGTTTGGTTGAATAAATTTTGTACTTATTTATTTTGTTGTGTTTTGTTCAATTCTTCAGGTCCCATGTTTTCTCTTAGGTGTGACCAGAATTTGGAAAATGTCACTGGAGGGTCATGCAGGGTTTGATCGTGTAAGGCACTAACATGCTTAAATATTTGTATAGAACAATAAATATATATGTATTAATGCTTACTATAGTAATATCGTCTTTATGTATTCATAGATTAATATCGTTGAGAGTTACCAATCTTGTTATTACTTTCTTTTGGATTACAAATGACTTGATATGTTTCTGAACCATACAATTTGGCCATGCTTCTTGCAACATGCAGCATAAATTTTATAATGATGACATATGACAATTACACATCTTATTTCTATAGTTTTTGTTGGTTCTCATCTTATTAGTTTTATAGTGAATGAAACAGTTTACAATTCTTAATTTGGTTGCCAAGATCTCTGTTTTATCTTTAATATTCTCATCAATGAAACTCTTTTTGCTTTTCATTCCCCTGCATATGTCTCATATTTTTTTTTTGAATGTGATGTTTTTTGCTATAGGAGCATAGAATGTATGATGCTCTGTCCATGGAATTTATTGCAGGGTGGGACTTTGTGGTTCCAGAACTTGACTGAATTCCCTCATGGTCTTTGAGGCGCCATCTTTCCAATAGTGATAGCTGCTCTCCACTCCTCTAATGTTGAGGTATTTGACTCTATCAATGATTAAAGTTTTCAAACCAGGTTGTCTGTTATTATGTTCCTCCATCTTTCTGGGTATAGTTGTGATGTAGAACATCCCTCAATCCTTATCAAGCTGAGTCCCCTCTTGTTTTTTTTTTTTTTTAAGAAGAAGAAGAGGAGGGGGGTGGGGGTTGTGGTTTGGTGTGTGGGGTGGTCTTGGGGGAAGAGAATTGTGAATTAATATTAACATATTATGAGAAGTTATTGCTGGTCATCTTATTACTTGTTTGATATATTTTCCAGATTTCTTTTAGTAAATCTTCACTTGGAAAACAAGAAGGCACGCATGGCTTATCGGCAAAAATGAGTTGTGATCAGTTTTGTTTAGGTTTGCTTACTGCTATATTATTACATTCTAAATTTTTTACTGTCCATATTTTATGTTCACGTCAATTGTGAGAATAAAAATGGCATATAATTTCCCCTGTAATATTTATACCATATTTAGTACAAATTATTTATCTTCCTTATTGCAGTATTACAAGAGATATTTGGATGTCTGGATGCTACCTTTATTTTTTATTGGCTATTGTATTCCTCAGGTAAAATATTCTACCTTCATTTCTACTTTGAAATTATGTTCCATGATTTCAAATCAGATTTCCCTTTTAGCTTTATGCATACAATGGTCTGTGTACCAGTACAAGCTTTTGTTTCTGTTGTGCATGTGTTTTTTTGCAAGACATTCCAAGTGAGGCTGCAGTACTTATTATCAATTGTTTGATATGTGGAGATATTTATTCTTCTTTTCCTGCATAGAATTATGAAATTCAGACTTGCCTCGGAGGTTGAGAGTCGTATGTAATTCTAGTCATCATCCTCATTAACAGTTGGATACTAGATCATTCTTCTGGAATTCTTGCAGGGTCATTCTCCCTCCCCCTTTCATTGTTGTTCATATATTTAATTTGCAATGAATTTTTGTTCGACTCGTATGCATTTCTCATAGTGCCTCTGCCATTTCCACCACCCCAGTCAAGGAGGAGTTTCATTGATCAAATTTCACTTTTTCGGAGGGAAACAAAAACAATCGGGTGTCCCTCATTTCTGTGGTTCCTTGCCTCCTTGTCCATCCAGGTGATACAGCTACATATATTGTGTAAATAACTTTACCTTTCTTCTTCCATCTCAAACAGAGACACACAGACCTCGAAAGAAATACACATCTCCTAAATGAAAAATATAGATAGATGTTAGCCAGTTATTCCTGTACTTATTGTTGTTTTCTTTGCTTTTTATTCTTTTAGCATTTTGATCTGTTTGTCTTCTGTCCTTTAGGCGGAAACTTTAAGCAACAGTAGCCTAGTATCTAGTTTGGTTGAATAAATTTTATTACTTAGTTTTTTGTCGTGTTTTGTTCAATTCTTCAAGTCCCATGTTTTATTTTAGGTTTTACCAGTATTCAGAGAATGTCAATGGAAGGTCATCCAGGGTTTGATTGTGTTAGCACTAATTTAGAAGTAATTAAATTATTTTATAAACTATAACCATCCAAAATTAAGTCTAAATAAAATCTCCTAAATGTGATTGATTTTGTAGGAAGAAGAAGACAAGAAAAAGAAGACGAAGAACTTCTTTTGAAAGATATTAAGATGTTGATGCAAGAGATTGTAATAATTTGATTTGTATTTATATTTTTCACAAATATTAATGGTGTGTAAAAGCTTTTTTATTTATTCTTTGTAATTCATGCATAATCATTTTTCTCCTTTTTGTTTTTTTATTGTATTTAATCTTATTTGAGAGATAAGGCTCATTACGTCCCCCTTTGTCTAGGTGTCATTTTTTTTCAATTAATAAAATTTTTCCTCGTACCATCGAGGTTTGCTTAAAAAAAATTAATAATATAATATTTTATTTATAATATAATTGAAATTTACTTAATTATAAATTTGGTGTATGACACTTTTAACCTTATTGTCGTAAAAGATATTTAAAGTCAAATATGTTATTATATCCAATTCACATGAGAATAATATGCCTTGAATGTGATAACAAACACACGAAGTAGATATGCATTCAATCGAAGAAACTTGTCGTCAGCCCCAGAGAATTCTGGGAACTCAAATCAGAACTCCATAAAGAATAGCACCACCAATACCAAAGAAGATAAGCTTAATTTCTTTAGGTTTAAACTTAAAATACGAACAGTTATATAAAGTGAGCTAGTTAACGATGTTTTTAAGCTGACTCAAACAGATGGTTCATCACTTTCTTACGGTGCTGAGACATCTGCACTACTACAAAATAACTATATATAGATATATAAAAGTGAAACTTAATATGAGATAGAACAAAAACAGTAATCAGTTCTTCATGTTCATGTTTTTCTTCACTTCCTCAGCATGTTGTTTGACGGTTTCCTTGGACGCTTCAGCATTGCCCATCAATGATTCTTTAGCTTTCTGAGCTGTATCCTTAGCTGAACCCCATGGTCCTTCCAGTGTTTGTTTTGCCTTCTCAGAAACATCCTGTGCTGTTTCACCCAACCTGTCCAGCCATTTCTTTGCATTTTGATTCATCTACACAAATATTTTCACCAATTATATGCTTATAGAATTTGGGAAAATTCAATTCAATTCAAGTTGCATTGAGTTTTATATATTTAGTCTTTTGATCACCAATAGAAACATTGACTATCCCGATATACGATGGGCGCCGGCGTAATCGTTTCCTACATCAACGTCTACCTAATCTGACACAATACGAAGCGTTAAAATGGCCACCTTACCATAGGACAAGCCCCAGGTTCTTCAATATACTTAATTTTTTTTTTAATTTGTTATTTAAAAAAAATGTATCCAAGAACAGTTATTACATTGATCAATCAATTTCAATAAAATTTTCATCGTTTTTATAATACTATAACTATTGACCTCAAGAGTAGTCTTTTTTAATGTATATCCTTAAATATATATACTAACAAATAAATTAATAAAAATGAAATTAACAAAATATTATACTTGTTCAGCAGTAGAGGCAGCCTTGTGTTGGATATTTCCACCGTCTTCGTTGCCTCATCGGTCCCCTTGTTTAACAACTCGTTGTCACGACCACCGCTTGCGACTCAAGCATCTTGCACGTTCATGTTGCTTACCGATTAAGTATACTTCAGGGTGAAGCAGACTTAAGAGCTAAGTTAACTTAATAGCTAAGTTAACGACTCAGCAGCCATGTTCGGCAACTAAGCACCTTCGTTTCCAAGGTTGCATAAATGCTCGCCACCCACGAGCTTTGTTTCCAAGGCTGCACCAATGCTTGCCACCTTGGGTTTCTTAATGCTGAAGCACATAGATTAGTCATACATTTACTTTGAGGAGCTTGAGCCTATAAATAGGCAACTCCACCATGTAAAGTTCATAACTGGAATTCCAACAATACAGAGTTTATATTTTCTCTATACTTCTCTCTCGTTTATATACTTTTAGCCTATGAGTTTGTGTGAGCGTTAGGCTGCTTGACTCATTTCCGACGAGTTAAGGCCGCACGAACTTAGCAAAGAAGTTAAGTGCGTGACACTGTGCCGTCTTATCCGTTGTAGCTTAAGCATCTTGATGTGAACTAGCCTATAACCAAAACAATTAATTAATTGCTTATTATGTATTACATATATGGGATAAATAATTTTTTTCCTCAAGAGTACATAAATAATAACCTTCATTGAGCGCAGCAATACATAACTATTAGGACAATATTACACTGACAAACGAATCTCACAAACTTTCTCTCGCAAACCTAACGTAACAACTGATAATTGGTTTCTATTGAATTTTCCCGCCTGATTAATTCATCAGAAACCAATTATCAACTATCACGGATGGTTTGTGAGAGAAAGTTTGTTAAATTCGTTTGTCAGTCTATCTTTATTGTAACTAATATATTAGGGGTCTTTAATATCCTGCCAAGGTGAGTACCGGGCATTACCCTATTCGGTAGGGTCGAGGAATTACCCACATTCTTGTGTATTGCACTCGAGATTGGGGACTAATATTTATCCCCAACTCAATACTGACCCCCTCATCGAATTTTCTTGCTACGCCTCTGCTACAGACCTACCATTGCTACAAGTAATGGACTAGGATTACCCTCATCGAATACCTTGGGGCTGCAGCGACAAATAGCCTAGGATTCCAAGTGCTTCTTCTGGAAATTGCAACTCTAACATGACCAACCTTTGTGGCAGCTGTGATTAAACTTGCCATTTCTTCTTGTTTGCTTAATTATTTTCTGAACGGATTTTTTTTTTTTTTTTTTTGTAATTAAGAATGAGAAAACTTTTGAACATAAATTGAGTGATTAAATTAATGGATCAATAGATGGTCACTAGCTTTGGTGATTGCTGGTTGTCTTTGGCAGCTCATCCATCGACTTCAATGGTAGTTATACCGTTGTGATAGTCAAACGATGTTGGCATAATGAGTAGTGAAAGTGGTATTTTGCTATGGGAGATAGGGAAAAATTCAATCTTGTTAGCTTTTATTTTTAAAAATAAAGCTAATAATTAATTATCAATTAAATTAAATAATTATTCACATAAAAAATTAGTTTATACCTTATATTGATTTGTAGGGTGTTTTAGTATTTATTATTTATATAATTAGTTTTTTATTTGAAAATCCTTCCTAAAGTATATGATCACTTTTCAAAATATTTTGATAAACATTTTTAATTTGTAGTATTAGAAGTAATTGATTATTTTATAAATTGAGTCGAAATAAAATCTCTTAAATGCTTATTTTTTTTGTAGGAAGAAGAAGAAGAAGAATTTATGATGAAAGATATTGAGATGTCGATGCAAGAGATTGTAATAATTTGATTTGTTCTATCATTCGCGCACATGTGTGTGTGTGTATATTACAAACATTAATGGTGTGTGTAAAAGCTTTTATGTTTATTATTTGTAATTCATGAATAATCATTTTTTCTCTTGTTATTTTTTATTGTATTTCGTTTTTGAGAGGTAAGGCTCATTACGTCTCCCTCTCTTTAGGTGTCATCTTTTTTTTTTTTTCCAATTAATAAAATTTTCCTCGTACTGTCAAGGTTTGCTTAAAAAAATTAATAGTATAAGATTTTATTTATGATGTAATTGAAATTTACTTATTATAAATTGGATGCATAGGACTTTTAACCTTATTGTTGTGAAAAATATCTAAATTCAAATATATTGTTATATTTGATCCACATAAAAATATATTTCAATACACTTGATCTCACATGAAAAACATATAACTTTATATAGTTATTTGTTTACATAAATGAATATGTCTCGAGTGTGATAAATTGATTTGCATAAGTTTTCACAAAAACAATAGTTTAGTAAAAAATTATAAAATATATAGTTATTAAATACTTCTTAAATTTAAAATAAAGACATATTATAAGTTTTTTTAATAAATTATTAAAAAAATTATAATTTTATTCATGTGGTTTGTAAATTTTATTTTTAATACGATATATGCTTTAAAAACAAATAAAGAAATATTTTTATTGATTTTTGTTTGTAATATTGTGTTAAAAATCTTAATTTGAAATAAAAAAATTTAAATAGAAAAATAGATAGAATAAAGGATTATTTTTATTTAAAAAATTTTATTTACTATATTAAATGAGGGCCCCACGTGTCTCCTTTCCAAACTTTTTCATCTCTACACGAAGGAACCAAGATTTAATTATTAATTAAATTTAAGTAATTAGTTATATAAATAATTATTTTATAATTTATTAATTTGTAAGGATATTTTAGTAATTAAAATGTTATACTCAGCTTGTTAATGCCCTGTAGAGGAAGAAGAAGGATGAATTAACTGCCTGCTGTAAAAGAGATTGGGATGTAATTATTTGATTTGCTTGATCATTCTTTCATATGATTGTATATAACATTAATGGTGTATTCAAGGATCTGAATTTGGGAACCCAAAACTGACTCAAAACCTTTGTGTTTTCTTGTTCCTTCAAAAGCTGAAACTCTACCACCACTTCAAAGCTGGATTTGTTAAAGGCATTTTATGCAACATGTTTGATGAAATGCTTGTGAGGAATGGTTTCTTACACGTGGTGAGTTTGTTGTCGAATTATACATCTGCAACATAATTGAAGCCAATACTTGGTACTGATTGGTTTGCTTGCTTGCAAACACACGAGAATTACAATCTGACATGAGGTAATTTCCAACTACTTGCATTTACTTTTACGTATTTAATTGGATTGAGAAGCCTGATTAATTTATCTTTCTGGTGTTGCAGTGCCTGAGCAGACCCCATTTAATTAGTTTTAGAACCCAGGCTCAACTTACTATACAAGCTTCCATGACTGCAACAGATGGTTAGTATCATATAACTGTTTTTGCTTAAAATTTAGTTGAGCAAAACAATTTTTCAAAAAATTTTAATTTATATTCTCTGTTTGTGTAGCCAGATGCATGCTTATGCACATAAGGGTTCTAATATGGGTTTTACCTTGGCCGTTTACTTATCTTAAAACTGACAATCGAAGGAGGCTAATTTCCGTCTGGGCAACAGTCATTCCAGCTGTTTTTATTTTTGCTGGACAGGTACTATTTGTGAAACGCCAACTCAGTAAAGAAAAGAGCTCTGATGTAACATGATGAGACTTTGTCTTCATCAGTAAACCGATAGAAGCTGCTTGTGTAGCGTTGAGGCTTGCACTTTGCCACCGCCTTGAGCAGCTCGTGTAGCCGAAGCAATCTACTCCTGTGGTCCTCATGATCTGCTGGCTTGGCTGCTTATCTACTGTTGTTGTGGTGCATCTCTTTTTGAGTTTTGGTTATCTCAATTTAATTATGCTTTTAAGGTGCTTGATATATTGTCGCAATAAATTGTTTGGTTGCAGCTTATTTAATGAATATGAAGAATATGGCTTTGCCATGACAGGAAGCATTACAAGAGAAAAGGTTGGGTTGAATATATATTTATTGTGCAAGATATACTCTTTAACTCTTTTGTTCACGACTGAGAAGAGTGATATGAAGATTCAAAGATTTATAATACTTATTCCACTTTTTATGGTTAAAAATGCTACAATTTCGTCTGACTTCAGACTTGCTCTGATTGTCTAGATCATCGGTGATCTGTAAGCATGTATTAGACCATATGAAATATTCATTATGTTCTAGCCTTTAAATTTTTGTATGCTTTTAAAAAATTTTCAGCTAAAACTTTCTATGGGTTGTCTCGAACAGTTCACACATGAGATCCTGCCCTTTCCAAGAAAGCAGAGCGATGCTTGTTTGGTTTAACAGAGGTGAGCTTCGTTGCTTTCTTCTGCTTGCTGTGCCTAATACGTGTAAAGAAGAAAAGTCATATTTAAATATTAATTTCATTGTTGAGTTATTTAGTCTTGCCTTTGTGGACACCTGGTTCACTTTTCTAATTCCTTTTCACTCATTAATACTTGACCCCAAGGCATCTGGTGTGCTTTATGTACCTCTCAACCTTCTGAAGATTTCCATACATTGAATTTGCATAAGTAGATTCTACATTGATTTTAATCACGTTTTACTAGTATTGCCCCTGACATTCTTGTAGGAATCAGCAAGCCTCTATGCAAAGATGGTGTTGATTACTAATGGTCATTGAATTGGGTCATATGTAAACGTTCATGACGGTAAGCATATGTTACGTTATTAACATATGCTGTGTTGCATACTTTAATCTATCATCAGACTTGATTTTAATTGTTTTTTAATTGTTATAAGTGAGTGTGATTGGAGCAAATTCAAAATTATAAGAAAACATTGAATCTTCATAAGTAGATTGCATTGATTGATTGCTTGATTGCCTTTTACAGGCATGCACCGTTGGTATTCTTGCTAAGATGCCTATGTGGAAATCTGGTCTTGAATACCAACAGGGTACCGGTCATGGAATTGGGTCTTACCTAAACACTCATGAAGGTAAGTGGTGAATTCTAACAACTTGTATTTACTATATATACTTAACTAGATTGAGAAGCCTAATTAGTATAATAGTGTTTTTGCTTTAGCTGCAGTTTTCGCTAAATTTTAAACTTTTATTTGTTAAGAGCTCATGCTTATAAGGGTTTAGTGTAGATTTTACCCTGGCCATTTACTTATCTCTAGAACTATTGCTCTAATGCTTTCATTTCTTAAACTTATTGTCATTCATGCAAATACATATTTTTTTTTCTGGCTTAGATTCACATAATGCAGTCTTATGTTTGCCCTGAATGAATTTCTGCCCATTTAGTTGACTCACTCTTTCCAAAATTAATGGTTTTGTGTTATTGCTAGAATTTTTAAGGTTTTATATTTAATTAATTTCCTTTTGGTTAATGGCTATGGAGTTATCTTAGGTATGTTGTTAACACATACATTTTTTATCACTTTAATATGTTGGATACTTTAATCTGTGACTGGGATTGGGTTATCCTAGAATCATTGGGATTTTATATTAATTATTAATTTGAATTTTCTTCTTAGAGCCCTGTTACTATGAGGATGTGAAGTTTGTTGTAAGATTAAAGAAAGTGATTTTGAGGACAAGGGTTAATTACTTGACATTTGAGCACAAAGCAGGGGTAACTCATTCAAACTAATTAACTACTCTTCCTTGATTTTATCCATGGAAACAGTTGTTGGAAGCACCTTGGACTGTTTGTTTGGTGCAGCAGGCTGTCAGTCTGGTTTCTTACTTCACTATGAGGACACATTGGAACCTTAGAGAAGCAAATTAAGAAACTTGCTGGTATAGGAGACGGCTAGAAGCCCAAATTAAAGCTGCTGAAAGGAATCCAGAAATTATAGAAATTGATGTTCTGGATGTAGGAGGTTGATTGAATCACTACTGAAGATGAAAAACTTATGGAGGGTGAAGTCAAAGCAAACAAGAGGTGTCTCAATGAGTGGTGCATCAATCTCAAACAATGTAACCGACTCAGTAAATAGGTAAGGAAGACAGTTTATGTTGTGTTGATTACATCTTAAAATTTTGTTGCTTTTGTGTTTGAATACATTCCTGGTTTGTTCAAAGGCAATTCATGCATCATGTATGATGAAATGTTTGTGAGGAATGGTTTCCTACATGTGGTGAATTTGTTGTCAAATAGTTCAAAGAAGCATAAAAATGTCACTACTTGGACCTGATTGGTTTGCTCACAAACAAATGAGAATTATGACCTGGCATGAGGTGATTTCCAACTATGTGAATTTACTTATATGTACTTAATTGGATGATAAGCTAATTAGTTTATCTTTTTGGTGTTGCAATGCTTGAGTAGGACATTATTTAATTAGTTCTTGAACCTGGGCTCAGCTTGTGCCTATACAAGCTTCCAAAAATTTTAATTTAGATTCTTTGTTTGTGTAGCCAGATTCATGCTCATTCCCATAAGGGCTGTTGTATAGGTATTACCTTGGCCATTTACTTATCCTTAAATTATTGCTCAAGTTCTTACATTTGTTGAACTTGTTGCCATTCATGCAGATACTTATTTGTTTCTCGCTTACATTTACATAATGCAATCTTATGTTTGCCTTGAATGAGTTTCTGCCCATTTAGGTCTTTTAGTCTTTCTAGATATGAAGGTTGTGGTATTGCAAGAATTATTGAAATTTTATGTTAATTAATTCGAATTTGCTTCTATGAGGATGGGAAATTTGGTGTAAGATTGGAGAATATGCTTACAGTCAAAGAGGTGGAGACAAAATACAAATTTGGTGAAAAGGGTTACTTGACATTTGAGCATTTAACATGGCGAAGTTAATCATATTCTTCCATTGGTTCCTCCCCATCTTTCTATGCAAAACATATGTTCTATATTTTTTGTATCACCAATATTCATGCTTCGATCATCTTTGTACTTTTGGTAGTTTCTTAATTTAAAAATGATTTGTGTTGTCATCTATGATTTCTAGGTATTTGATTGTTAAAGAGAGAAATATGTGAATTGAACTTCTTTGATTTCTACATACTTGTAAAGAAAACATAGAAAATTTTAATGGTGTGT
>CM047909.1:23663255-23695679 GCA_026229545.1 Pistacia atlantica | reverse complement strand
CCATCCCTAATTAGATTGACTTCTATCAAGAAACTGGGATTTTAAGAAATGAAAATCAACCCAGACATTTTACAATTGGACACAGTTTAGAAAACAAAGTCTAAGCATCCGGTTGAAGTGTTGAGAAAATTTCTTTCCCATCTCTTGTTGCAGAATCTCGGAATGAGCAGTAAGGTTTCAACATTTTGTTGAATTTTTAACCAGGAAGGCATCACAAACTTGCAGTAAGAGGCAGCAATGGCAGAAATCATAAATGTAAACAAGCAAGACTGGAGATGCCGGAGGCCCTCTAGGGTTTCAAAGATGGATTAAATGAGGACGGGTTTTAATCGGATCGAATTTCATATCTGCCTTATTCGAGAGGGTCACTCATAGTATATGTAAGAGACATCCTCCCTTTTTGTTTGATAGGAGCTTTCCCCAAACCTTATAATCTTTGGGAAACAAAAAATAATGACCTTTAGCTACGTAGATGCAGATGAGAGAACTTGAACACCGAACTTGGGGGAAGCCTTCTATAGAACACCTAAAATCATAAAGGTTAAGCTTGAAACGGACAATATCGAGTCTTCACAATACAAGTGCAAAAGTGAAAGGGAAAAATCATAGCAAATGCCAACAACCAAATTGCTTTGCATTCTAAGAGTGAAATGAACAAAAGCATAATAACCGTCTCTCTTAACTACATAATATTCTTTATTTCTGTTCCAAACTCAGGATAATAAAGTATATGTATGCATAATGAGGAAGAATTGCAAAAGTGGAAATACCCAGAACTAGAAATGATTAAAACAATCATGAACAGAAAAGCCAATACTATCTATCTCCTAAGCACCACCAGGAGTAGATGAGCCAGATCCAACAGACTTCCAAAGTTTAACCCACTGCAACATGGCATCAGCCGCATGATTAAACACAGGATCCACAGAACCAAGTCGCTCCCTCACTGATTTTGCCATCTCGGCTACACAATCTTCAGTAGTGGTTGCTGTCCGCGGCAGCCTCACAGATTGAAAGAAAGGTACAACCTCCTCCATCAGTTTCACCCCTTGCCACTCCTTTTTCAAGCTTTCTATTGGATCGCCTTTATCACTTCTCCAGACGTATGGCAGCCCAGTCTTCACTCCAAGACCTAGGTGATCGCATATAACCTTGGCACACATTCCAGACCAAATATCTTCAATTGTTTCCCACCTCAGTTTTCCTTCCCGAGCCAACCTCAGTGCAGGAAAGAGTGCAGGCCCAACCATCTCACGCTCAAAAGCAATGTTAATTCCACTGACAGGGAGCAGAGCCCTAGCTGGAACAGTCATAATTAAATCAACATATTGAGAATTCCTCTGCTGTGGCTTGAGGGCTTGTGTAGGTGCATCATAATCAGCTAAGTTGAGCCAGAGACCACATGACAATGCACAGGTCACCCCACTTCGCAGGCTAAATGGATACCCACGAACAAAATCTGCTCCGACACGGAAAGGGTCATAGAGTGTATTAAAGAAGAAAGGGGTAGCTGGAGTGGTGAGATTAGTAATATGCTGAGCAACAGGATCTACTAAATTGCCCTCATTGTCCCTAGCTGGAAGGCAATCATCATCAATAGAGATGATATATTTCTTTTTCGATACAAGATACCCAAAATACCTGCATGAATAACCAGAGAACAAAATGGTACTGGAAGCACCCACAGCTTTTTCAATGTCAGGTTTCGTATAGACATGATGGTCAAAACCTTCTGGTATGTTGAGTTGCTCCTTGAGATCAGGATCTTTAACGATTATCAAGTGGAATCGAGAGAAAACCGGTCTCCATTCATTCAAAAATGATGTCAGGTCAGGTTGCAGTGCTCCTATGACAATGTCAATGTCACTGTCTTTGATGTCGTCTTGATTCATTTTCCCCAACTGGAATAACAATATTCAAAGCCAACAACTTCTTTAATCTCCTAACAGCAGTTCGTGTTTGATTCAAATATCTTCACGTGTACAAATTCGTAAACTCTTAAAACTTCTCAGAACATCCTGTTGAAATAATATATATATGTATATAGAATGTCAGAGAGCACTAAATTCATTTTTTAAGGGGAAACTTAAGAAATTCGTCGTTACTTACTGGTAGGAAGAACAGGAGTGAGGATATGCTTGATATTAAGTGTCTGGATCAGAATGAGGACTTCATCTTTTCCAGTGGCCATGAACAGCTTTAAAACTTTCTCATTCAGTTTTCCAGCTTTTATTGTTCTCTGCCCATTACCCCAAAAAAGAAAGAAAGAAAAGGTGATATTAGAAGAATGAAAATATAACCAACATAAGTAAACAGAAAAAAGGGGCACAATGATAAGTTGCAAGACAAAGTAATCAAATAACATATCAGTAAAATTCATGACCAAAAGTGTTTATGTAGGTTTCTGATAGGATCTAACAAAAGCTATCATACAAAGTAACTTTAGTGAAAAACATTTCAACCAGCAGTTAAACTCAAGAGATATCGCCACTAGTGGCCACAAAACTTGAACCTAGATGCACACCTTAAAGTTGCAAGATCATCCGTCAGAATTTCTATTGTAATTTGCCAGAAAGTTAAAAAGGATGCAATAAAAGAATGCTGATTTAAATTTGCTTTGCACAACCGAGATAATTATAAATTTAACTAGCTTAGTTATCCAAGAAGAAACTAAAACCCTCATAATCAAATCAACACGCCAATGTCAAGGTCTTGTGGCCCACTAACACCCGACGACTTCATAACAACTAGTTCAACTAGTCAAACTTGTCACCAACCTCAATCTTTCTTCTTCATAATCTGCTTGTTACCAGATCTAAGTTTACTCTATTTAATCTTAATATTATTCATTCATTTTGAAAACCCTAAAAGATCTTCTCAAGCATGAATCCCCTTAGATACCAGTTCATCTACTTAAGCTAACTAGCATAGATAAATTTTTGGATCTACTTAACTTTTATCTTTTAGTTTCTTCTAAGATGCAAGCAAAGGTATCAAACTTTCTTAGTTTCCGATCGAACCAAGGTCAACCCCATCTCAAACCCATCTTCAAACAACCATTGCAACCAGATTCGGTTAATCATTCAATAAGCCCACGTTACAGAACAATCAGCAAACAGTAAACAAAACAAACCCCAACACATGCTTAAAAGTAAGATACAATTTGAGTATTGAATTTTTTCAGATTTTCAGCAAAATCAAGCCAATCCCATCTCAAATATAAGATCAATGTCAACATCACTTGATCACTCATACGACAAACCCAATTCACAGCACAATCAACAAAGCATTTACTATCATAAAAAAAAACTCAAATTTTGAACAAACCAAGTCAACCCCCATCCCATTTCCATTAAAAAGGAAAACTTTAAAAGATCAATTACAGCCTTCTTTGATCAATCTTACTCCAAACCAAAGTCACAAATCAATCAGAATAGCATTTACTATCACCCAAAGAAATCAAGACTAAGCAAAACCTATATCATTTCCACCACAAAACATCAATCTCAACCAAATTAATTCAATCGCCCGACAAACCCAACTCACAAAACAATCAACAAAGCATTTACTATCATCAAAAAACAGAAAAAGAAAAAAGATCACAATAAGTTTTCAACAAAATCAAGCCAACCCCATATCATTTCCATAATTAAAAATTAACTTCAATTTCAATAAATCTAACCCCGTCTCACTTCCATTACAAAAGATCAGTCTCAACCTGATTTAATAAAAAATAAACAAAACTCAAGTCATAAAACAATCACCTCATTTACTATCATAAATTAAAAAAACAAAAACAATCCCTTCCATTTTCAGTAAAATCAAGCTAACCCCATATAAATCCCCCCACAAAAGATCAATCACAACCTGAAATCCCAAATGATCCGCCAAACCCACCTCACAAAAAAAAAAAAAAAAAAAAACAAGATTAAAAGAGAGAAAATTAATTACACAAGAAGAAGGGACGTACCAGGAAGAGATCAAGAAGGATGTGTTCAGGGAGAGGGGAAAGATCGGAGAAATGGGAGAGATTAAGCACGGCCTTATCTATAGTTAAAGAAAGCAAAGATGGCGGTGTTCTCATTCATTCATGTAATTTAATTAATAAAAATAATTTAAGAAAGTAAAGTGAATGGAGAGAGAGAGAGGGAATGGATCAACGATTAATCCCCGAAATAAGCGCAGGCTGCAACGTTCTGTGTGTTTACCAAACTCTGTATTCTCCGTCTATTTCGCTCAAAGGACCGACAATTTTGCTGCAAATATGCTTTTGGGTTTTGCCCTTTTTATTTTTATTTATTTTTTCAATAAATTCTACGCAATTATTTATTATAGAGTCTATACTCTATAACAGCTTTTTAAGATAATAAAATTACCCAAAATAATATACATATATGATATATATCTACTAATCAATTGAGGTAACTATATATTTATCATGTAATCTTTTTTAATATATCTTCAATTTAAAATTATTTGATCATGTTAAAAAAACCATTGTAAAACATTTCAGTTATATGAAATTTTTTTAAGGTTAATCACATTAATTCTCTTGAAATATCGCTAAATAAAAAAAAATTAACTACTGTGCTTGTGGTCAGATAGCGAGCTTTTATCCATTTGGATAAATTACTTAGAGATCTTATGTTTAAGCTTTTGGATAACAAGCATTTTTATCCCATTTGAAAGAATGATAAAAATGAAATTACTCAGAGATTTTATGTTTCTGCAATTACCATCTACCACATTTCTAATTTATTTATAAAATATATTTATTTATAAGATATTCAGTGGGTGTCGAGAATTTAACCATGGTAATAAAAATGAAATTAACAAAACTCCCTTGAAGTTTAAGAAATAATAAGAATAGCCCTGTTATTAAATTTTCAACATTAATTTAAATAATAAAATAAACAATAGAAACAATAATTATTTATTAACTTCTAACATTCATTAAAAAGATTTTTGTTATTTTAGAGTAAAAAATAAAAAATAAAAATTGGTTGGGTCTGTATGTCTTAACCCAAAGTTGTAATAAAAAAATTAGCAAGATTTGTACTATTCTTCGAATCCTTCAAAATGCACACTCAAACACAAACAATGTTCATATTATTGGCATTTTAAGCATCAAGTTGAAAACCAGAAAATTTAATTAATTAAACATCTAATTAAAACCCCTAAGTCTACTTGACTCCAACAATGGACATGAGAAACCTGAGCTTCTCATTAACTTCAACAAGATCAGAAGGGTCCTTGAACAAGGCTGGTGGCTGGATTCCTGTGAACAAATACATTGCCTTCAGCTCCTCAATGCATGTCCCCTGTGGTGCTGCTTTGTATCCGACTATCCGGCGCATTGCATCGATTTGTTCCCAGATTTTCTCCTCACTGTATAGCTCCTGAAACACAAAAGAAAGCAAACTAGGAAACCAGAAATGATATAAACATTAATGTTGAGCTAAGAACACTTCAAGTCCTGTTTACCAGAATGACTGTCAGGCACATACAGAGAAATACTTTTAGGGATATAAAGGCCGCACAAATCACTTCCCATTCTAGAACATGAAGCACACGTCCAATTGCTAAACGGGAAAGAAAGAAAGACAAAAGGCAAGAGATGATCTCAAGTAATTCATCAATTAGAGCCTTAAATTTATAGCTTCTGCGCACTGTCATATTATAAGCATATGATCATAGCAATTCATTTTAGTTCATCACTCATTTGAATTTTTCTAACCTTACTCGAAGCCATACAACTGCCTTCTTGTGGGCCAATTGCAGCACCGTGACTTGCACAAATACTTGAAGAGTGCTCATTTTCTGCATAAGCATCAATCAAGTACATATATATAAACTAAAATTCTTTGAGAGGAAATTATTAAATTGAACTAATATTCAGTAGCTAGAACTTTACCTCCAACGGTGTTGTAATCTGAATATGAATGTGCAGCTCCATTTTTATTATCAAACAAGTCAAAGCCGCTTTCATCAGCAATTTCTCTTACATCTGCAATTGAGGAGATCACATTTTCCTTCTCCCTACTCAATTGAATATCTTTTTCTACATCCTTAGTAATATTGTTATCTGCTTCTCTCTGCAACATAGAAGGCTCGTTTAAAACTGGTTTTTGCTCCTCTTTTTCGATGCTACCAACATCAGTCGTTTCAATCTTTTCGCCTATTGGTTTTAATAAACCTCCTACCATTTCTTTTGTGTCCCCCTCTTTTGAAATTACGTCCGAATTTCGCACATCCTCTGTCTCTTGAACCTTGTAACTTTCTTTCGGAATTTCATCGTTGTTATTTTCTACATTTCCAAGAGGCTTATTGCCAATCCTGCCTTCCATTGGCATCCCCATTTCTTGAACATTCCTATTAACTTGCTGATGTCCCTCCTCTGCTTCTCCGGATAGTTTCTCTACACTCTGCTTGTTCTTCTCTTCACTATCAGTCACACCCTCCTCCCTGATTTTTTCCAGTAATCCCCTTGTCTCTTTCACCATTTCCTCATCTTCATTACTTTCATTATTCTGACATAATTCCACAACAATGTCAGTCACTTCAAATGGCGCCGCGACGTCTTCATTGGTTCCACCTACTTTTCTCATCTCCCTCAGTGTCAACAACAACAGTAAGCACATCATCGAACACAGGCTCTTTTTCTTCCTCTTCTCCAACTCCTTCCAATTCTCACCTCAAATGTTGGTTCTTGCTCATTTTCATCTTCATACTCGCCAACATCTTCTTCATATCCATTTTCCCCCTCTATCTCATTTTCATCTTCTCTAACAACACCTCCATGCTCAACTTCGTCAACATAATGATCATTCTCATTCTCATTCTCAACTAACTCGATCCTCATCTCAATCGTTTCCCTCGTATCCTCCAACATCTCTTCTTCTTCCTTCTCCATATCAATACCTCCTTTAAGCCATACATCTTCTCCTTCACCGTATTCATCCACCTCGACAAATTCATCATTGTTCGACACTTTTACGTAATCCAAAAGAAATGGAGGAGGTTTAGACCCCGGAAGCAACATACTCATGAGCTTGTCAGTGCAAGCATGGCTCGCCAATAAGAGTCCATACGGGACCGAACAAGCGAACCCGAGAAAGGAGATAATCACAAGAGGAGGAACCACCACAGGTGCAGAAGATATCACAAAACCTGCCACCAAAATCTTCTTTCCCACTGCTAATCCCTTGTT
Organism: Pistacia atlantica; assembly: GCA_026229545.1. Lineage (NCBI taxonomy): Eukaryota > Viridiplantae > Streptophyta > Magnoliopsida > Sapindales > Anacardiaceae > Pistacia > Pistacia atlantica. Next base: position 23,688,469 of record CM047909.1, on the reverse strand, counting down.
CAAGATCCACCTCACTTTACCACTGCTTTCCTCTGATGAGTATTCTTGGATACTCCCCTCCAAGGCCAAGTATGGATCTTCCATCTATAATCATTTAAAAAAACTCAAGTGTTTAAATAAAATACACAAACTACTATCTTAACATATGTCTTAATGAAGATTCTCCGCACAAAAGGTTTTAGAAAGAACATCTGGTATCAATAATGTGGAAGATTATATTGATTATTCAATACCAGAAAATTTAAATTTCTACAAGCTAACAGTGGCACATCAAAAGATCAGGAAATGAACAAAGAAAATTTAGAATTCATTAAGCTAAATTACAGATAATGAAGAATAATTTAACAGTTTGATAGAAGAAAAAAGTTCATTAAATTCCATGTTACCCCGTTCAATAATCACAATAATAAATGCTTTGTGAAAACACAAACAAAAACCCCAATCTTGATCTGTTTGGCTACTCACAAACCAATTACCAGAAGAAATTCAAAGAGAGTAATATCTTACTAGCAAGAATTTGACTTCATCTTTTTATCCAATATATAGACATTTGCATCGATTACACAGACAATATCAAAAAAAAAAAAAAAAAAAAACTCCATATGTGAAGTCAATATCAAAATGGGCAACATTAATTTTCTCGACTGCAAATCTTAAAAAGAAAATGCTTCCATAAACACAAAAAAATATATATAAAGGTTTACCTGAATATATATAAGGGTGCAAAGAAGAGTTGTAGTTAGCTTATAAATAATTGAGCAGGTTTCATGGTTAACAGATATAACATTTCATCTATATTTTGAGCAGCTCTCTGCAGGTTCAAATTAGCTAGGGTTTATACAGGGAGAAGATATCAAAATAAGAATTAAGAGCTTGCATGAAGAAGACACGCGTTGAAAAGAGGAGATGGGCATTTGGAAAGGTGATGAGATGAGATAAGTTTAAACAAATGCATGCAGAAGCTCAGTGATATGATAGGCTAAGGCTCCACATTTCAACGTCGCTCTTTGTCACTCCACCATTTGTCATCTTCTCAATTCAAATTTACAGGATCTTTTTTCGGGGTTATATAGTTGTATACTTGTATCTATCTACACACCAACGTAATTTAAACATTCACATAAAAACAGAGAAAAAAAAGGGTGTTTTTTCGATCAATTTTCTTTGTATAAAAAAGGTGTTTTCTATATTTGTGTACAGTTAAAAATACAGAAAACAATCTAAGAGCTAGACATAAGATTTGCATTAAACATCTCAACCATTTTAAAAATCTTTTATTTATACTATTATTTAATTTATTATTCATCTATCCATCCAGCTTTGAAATCATGAGTTTCATACAAATTCCTTCGTAGAATTTACCACGGATTCTACGTATTTCTCATTGGTGCAAATCACGACATCATCACAATGTAATGCAATACACTAGTACAATGTTGAATAATAGTTAAAGGCTTTTCCTTGTAATAAAGTTTATACCACGTCATTTTTATCAATATTAATTAAACAAGGTTGTGAACGACTACAAGAGAAATAAATTATATGTAACACACACACACAAAAAAAAAAAAAAAAACAACTTTATACTTAATAGTTAATATATGTGTATAAAAGAATAATCCTCAAGTTAAGAACAGTAAATCAAGAGAAATTTGACATGCGTTTAAATTTTATTATCGTGCAAATCTTAAATTTAAATTATATGTGTATTAATAAGTTGATGCACGTATAAATTTAGATCAAAAGGTCGATATTATTCGAGTTTACCTTTTTTTATCTTTGTATAATACAAAATAACATGGGTTAGAAAAACACTCACTTTGTCTCCCTTTATAATGTATGGTGAAGATTGAATTATGTGGACATTAATTCATAAATTACTGTAAAATAAATGAAAATAAAACATTCAATTGATTGATTATTTTTTGTATCAATATGAATAAATAAAGAGGGGTGATAAGGAAGCCCACTATTGGTCTAAGTAAACCCCACCCCAAGGGGAAAATGGTCATAAATGAGCCCAACACATTTAGGCCCTCCACTCAAAATGGCCAGGCTTGAATTGAAAGTACCATTAGGAAAAATTTTTATTTAAAAAAAAAAAAAAAACCACAATTAAATGAAAGTTTTGAAAAAATAAATTACATCAACAAACATAAATCAGTTTTAAAATATTCTGAAAAAAATTAAATTAATACATAATTATGGAAATGTCAACTACATTAAACATTATTATAGAAAAACATTACAGACGACAGAATACCCCCTATAGATTTGGGTACTTGAGGGCTATTTTCTCCACTGGGATGGGACTGAGATAAACAAGCTACCATATCAAGATTATGAGAAAAAATTTGTAAGAATTGATTGTAAGATAGTATTGTTCAATATATATATATATATATATATATATATATATATATATATAATCTTAATGATCCTTGAGGAAGAGAAATCAATAAAAGGTTAAGAAATAAAAAATATTGTGGCACAAAAGAAATTATTTTATAATTTAGTTATTCTTAATTGTTTTGGCTAAGACTTATTTAAACTTTTCTAGTTTAAAATATTATTACAATATTTTATAGTTATTTTTATTTAGAAAATTAGTACAGAAATAGTTTAGTTAATTATAATGCTATTTATTTATAATACAATCGCTTTGAGAAAAAAAAAAAAAAGGTTTATTTATCTAAATTTATGTTTTGTGCACTTAACTAAGTAGAAACATAATTAAAATGCTTTAATAGACTTATTATTTTTATTCCAAATTTTATTTAAATTATTAATTTTTTATTAAAAATAAAAAATTATATAAAATAAAAATCTAATAGAAAATATCAGGATAACGCATTAAAAAATTATTTATTAACAAATAAGCTCAATTTAAGTAAAACATGTGATTTATAGGCGAATTATTTTTCATAAAAGCCCTTCAAATATTTATATTTTAATTCAGCCCACTTACCTTCAATTTCTCATTCCAAATGGCTCACGGTCACGGATTCCTCCTAGCTCCCGGGATTCCCCAGTCTCACATAAGAACCACGAACTGCTACTCAAGAAGAGAAAGAAACCAAACAAACAAAATAAACGAAACCAAATAAAGAAGCGAAGCACAAATGAGGATCGTGCGCAGAGATTTAGTACCCAATGGACCTGGAAGCGTCAAGGTAAAAGCTCCGAAACCCAATTCAATTTCTGCTTATTCATGCTGTATCGTGCTGTAATTGTGAATTTGACATATGGATAATCGCGCTTTTTCCAGATGGTTCCAGTGGATTCAGATGATCTTTGGTTTGTGTATAATCTCATAGCTCCTGGAGACTCCGTTATGGCTGTAACTGTCAGGTTATAACTTCTCTTTGTTTAAAGTTTTGTCTTTTTTTTTTAATGTGTTTTCAGGCTATATTTTTGCTCAGACTTTAATGGGTCAGTTTCAAAATCAGCTTTTTCTTTCTCTTGTAAAAAAACTGGTAATTTTGATATGATATAGGCTGTGTTTCTGGAGGGTAGGATCATAGAAAGGTACCGGCATGGTAACGTCACTGGGTTGATATGTTAGTTAGAACTTAGAAGTGGCATGTTTTGGTTCTTGTTCTGGCTTTAAAGGATCAGTTTTAAATCGGCCTTTTTTTTTGTTCTTCTTTTCCTTGTGAAAAAGTGGTAATTTTGATATGATATGTTTGGCTGTGCTTCAAGGGGGTAGGGTCACAGAAAGTTACCAGCCTCGGTAACGTTGCTGGGTCGATATGTTAGTTAGAAGTGGGATATTTTGGTTCTTGTTCTGGCTTTAATGGATCATTTTTAAATCAACGTTGTTGTGAAAAAAATGGGAATTTGATATGATATGGTATAATGTGTTTCTGAAGGGTAGGGTCATGCTACGGTACCAGCTGGGTAATGTTACTGGTTTGGCTACAAGTAGCATGTTTGGTTTTTTGCTCATTCTGTAGTGGGTCAGTTTTAAACCAGCTATTTTGGCTTGTGAAAAACTGAGAACTTTGGTATGGTTGATATTTTTGCTCAAAGTAGCATGTTTTGGTTCTTCTTCAATGTTCATGCTTTAGTAGGTCAAGATATTAATCCACTTTTGCTTGTGAAAAACTGAGAACTTTGACGTTATATGATAATACATGTTTTTGGAGGGTAGGGTCATACTATGGTAACGGATCAGTAACTTTATTGGACTGATATGTTGGTTACAGTATATTTTGGTTCCGTGTAGGAATGTTTTAATAATTTAGTATATAAGATAGATGGTTTGAAATCGTTTATAGTAACTAGCATATTGCTACATGTAAACAAAATATCACCTTTGTCTCATTGCAAACCCCTGGAAGGTAATTAGACGAAATGAGTTGAAACTACATTTTTATATAGATTGATGTGATATAAAGAAAGGAAAAGAAAAGACAATGGATAACTGAGAAGAGAATATTTAAACAGATTAAGATAAATGACATAATAATCACATTGTAGTGTATGAAAGAGCTTGTATGTATAGTATATGAAACTGAGACTTTTGTTGAGCCATTTTGTTTGGTAACTTGAGGTGTTAGGGTCATTTGGTTGGATTGATTATAAAATTTCATTTGATGCAACTTTTAGATTAGATTATGAAATTTCATGACTTAGTGTTAGATATCATTACTAGCTTTGTGTTTTTGGTTGTTTAATCAAGATAACCAGTTTCTTGATACTATGTTTGATAGTTATTGTTTTCATCTTGTAATAGGAAAGTTTTAAGAGAGGCGGCATCTGGTGGAAGAGATGCTGAACGTGTGAAGCTAAAACTAGAAATCAAAGTTGAGGTAAAATTTTTGTTGAATGGGTAAATTAATGTTGTTTCTATCCTTCTTTTTTTTGTTTTCAATATACAACAGGGTTGCCACATGAATGTGGCACAGATAGAGCTTTTATGTATTCGAAATCTACGGTTTGTTTATGATTATTCAATATCCTTATCTTCTTGTGTTTTTTAGGTTGCAGATTATGACAAAGAAGGGTCTGTGTTGCGTATTCGAGGAAAGAATATTTTAGAGAACGAATATGTGAAAGTAAGTGCTGCATTGCATTGAACTTGGCTTAAATAAATGTATGATTTTTCATCTTCTCCTTTGGCCTCATCACTTTGTTGCAGATTGGAGCATTCCATACTCTGGAACTTGAGCTGCATCGACCTTTTGTGTTAAGAAAGGTATGATGCCCTTGTTCACTCATTTAAATCTAGAACATTTATGTCCCTTTTGCTTTCAACTTATGTGTGAACTAACTCTTATGGCAAAATCTATGTAATATGTGTCTACATGTAATCGGGTAAATATGCTTCCCTTGATAATCACTGAATCTGTAGGTAAGTTTAGTTACTGTTTTCTCTTTATGCATATTACTGCTTAAAAATTGCATTTTATTAATATGTCATGAAGACCGATATGTTCATAGGCTTGTGGTTGCAAGGAACCATTTTGTGGCCTTGGTAGTAGAACTAAACTTTCTAGGGAAACAGAATTTGTGTTACACAAACTCTAATTAGGACACTGTGACACAGATTTGTCACTTTGCTCTATAGTGCCTGTGACAACGGCGGTAGGGTGCAAATATGGGTTGGATGCGGCAACAAAATATTGGTCACAGCAGGTTTTAGCAAGACTGAGCGTAGTGAAGCTTATTCTTGTCAACAGAAGGAACAACTGGTGCCGCGCAAAGAGATATATGGTATCAAGAGGGAGATTAGATTGAGAAAGAGAGAATAAAGGAAGCTGTCTAAAAGAGGCAGGGTAAGTTCCTGCTACCCGAGCCACATGCAGTAAAAGCTCAAACTTTTACTTCTAAGAAAATTTCAGAATTATTTTCTTAAAAGGATAAACTGCCAAATGTATGTAAGAGCTCCAATCATGCTAAAAACTTAGTTCCACTTGAGCCAGGCTAAATCTATGAAAGTGCAAACAAAGACCGAAGACATGTAGATGTCTTCAAAACAGGACACTTCAGCCTACACTTGGACAGTGGAATATATATCCTCTGAGCTGCAGGGGACACATATCCCACACTTGTGTCCAACCTATGGACCATTTTGGCAACGTCCCCATTCATCTGTTTTTGAGGGTTGGATGAGTTGAGCTCCTGGTTTCTAACTTTAGCAAACACTCTCACCTGAGTCAATGAAACATAGAGAAGATCAAAACATGAATGATTTGCAGATTTTGGTGCTTCAGATTTGCAAAATATGCATTTTCAAGGACCTTTTTTATAATTTATTGTGTCTTCTCATCGTCTATAATATTGTGATTGAAAACTAGTTTATACTTGTATTCTGAAACAGTTAATTCTTTTAAGCTGTTTAGTTCTTGCCTTTCTGGACACCTGGTCCTTTTGTAAATCCCTTTTCCTCATTAATATGTATTTTCTAGTTTCCTTACCCAAAAAAAAAAAAAAAAAAATTCTATCGACTGATTTGCAGCATGCCATTTTCTGTAACTTTTAGGATCTTTGGGACTCATTGGCTTTGGATGTACTTCATCAGGCATCTGGTATGCTTTCTGAATCTCTCAACTCTCTTTAAAGAATCCAAATTATATGCATTGAAATTAGGGTTTAGGGTCGCTATCATCTTGTAAGTTGATTTGCAAAGCAGGACCTAGATTGATGTACTTTTAAAAGTCTATTTATCTTCCTGGTGTACCTTGATGATGGCTAATTTAAAAGTATATGTAAAAGAAATCCTCTGTTGATTTAACCAATGTCACCTTGACTATAGTACTCCCACTGTGTTTGAATCCAAGAAATAAATAGAACTACATTGTTTCTCTATTCCCTAATGATTGATTTGATTGGTGAAACATGTGTTGACTTTGTGTTACTAAAGGTTGTTTATCTGATTGTCTTCAACCGTTGTTCTTTGAATTTCAGATCCTACTGCCAGTGCTGATCTCGCTGTGGTTTTAATGCAAGAAGGATTAGCTCAAATCTTGCTTATTGGTAGAAGGTGTGTGTAATATGTGCAATGTTATATATATATATATAAGGTGTAGTAATATCTGCAATGTTATTTTCTTCCTGTGCACTGGTTTCTTTGAGAGTTTAATCTCCCTTTGTTCATGTGGCTGATAATAAACAGTATGACAACTACTCGATCACGGATAGAAACTTCAATTCCTCGCAAGCATGGGCCTGCCATTGCTGGTTATGAGTCGGTACGTGTGTTTGGGTGGATTGATGTTATGATGGAAATTAAGACTCTAGTTGTTGAAACTTATCAATTTATCTCCTTATTGATTGTCTTCTACAGGCTTTGAAGAAGTTTTTTGAGAATGTTCTTCAGGTAAGCTTCACTTGGGTTATAACACCACAGCTTTATATCCCATTTCCTAATACACATGCCCTTTATATTTGAATACTTAAGAGCATTTCTGTATTTTCTAACAAATTCAATATGTGTCAGGCTTTCCTGAAACATGTTGATTTCAATGTTGTTCGATGTGCTGTGATTGCGAGTCCTGGTTTCACAAAGGTTGGTGATCAATGTCTGTTATCATTTCTAGTTTGAACTTTGAAAAAATACCAAGAATCCGGAATCTTATTGAAAAGACTACTTGTTATTTTTGTAATCATATCTACATCACAACTTATGAAATCAAAATTTTGAAATATCTTCTTCATAAATTAATGTTTGAATGTTCTGTTCTTCTATGTGATTCAGGATCAGTTTCATCGACACCTACTATTAGAGGCAGAAAGAAGACAGTTGAGGCCGATTATCGAGAACAAGTCCCGCATTGTTCTTGTGCATACAACTTCTGGTTACAAGTATGTCTGTTATATTGTTTAAACATACTGATATTAAATTTCCAAACATTTCAATTATTAATCAAATATGAAACAAACATTTCTTATTAAATGGAAATAAACCAATTGACAAATGTAATTGACCTCACTTTTCATGGATACAACATAACTGCTTTTCATTTTTTTTTTATTTGCGAATGTCTGTTAGTACTGTGCCTCATATGACTGTTTGGCTTCAAATTTTTGGCGCACAGGCATAGTTTGAGGGAGGTTTTGGATGCTCCAAATGTGATGAACTTAATAAAGGACACTAAAGCAGCGCAAGAGGTGAGGATAGAAAGACCATTTCTGCTTAACATTTCAAATCGTCTTATATTGAATTTGCTTTAGGAAATTGATTGTCCTCCTTTTTCAGGTCCAAGTTCTCAAGGACTTCTTCAACATGCTTTCAAATGTCAGCTGCTGTCTTCGAGATCTTTGTGCTATTCATTTTATTTTGATTTCTTCTAGTTCCTTGTCTTTCCTTTTTCCTTTTTCCATTCGCTAAAGAAATCCCTTTTTCTTGGTATCTTGTAGGATCCAAACCGAGCATGCTATGGACCTAAGCACGTGGAGGTAGCCCATGAAAGGATGGCTGTCCAAACGCTTCTCATCACAGGATGATCTTTTCAGGTTTGTGTATAGCAAAAGTAGTGGCAATTTACATTATCAAATTATAGCTTTTTTTTTTTTGGGGGGATAATTTGTGCTGATAATTTCTTGCAGCATAATCTGCAAATTTTCTATGCATTCATAATAGAAAATCTGGTATTATATCATGCTCAGAGCTCACCTTTAAATTTTTAATATCTAATTATTTTCAATCATCAAATTGAACTCCAGGAATGCCGATATAGCGACAAGGAAGAAGTATGTTAATTTGGTCAACTCAGTCAAGGATTCAGGAGGCACTGCTCATGTATTTTCATCCATGCATGTCTCCGGAGAACGTAAGTGTTACCTTTGATGCTTCATATCATTCTCTCTCTCTCTTAAAACTCCATTTAAGCATCTCTCACACGATAACATGAATGATAGATATTTTTATATGCTTTGTGTAACCCAAAGGTTAAGTTGGATCGAGTCGTTAAGGCATTTAGTATCATCAGAGTCAAGGGTTTAACCCTTCTTGAAACCACTTTGGATATTATGTCAAGCAACCCAATCCGTTTCTATATATTTCTTCTTAATTATATTATCGCCAACGATTTACCTACTCATAGAGAATACTGAAACAAAAGGTCGGGTTCGAATATAATTTCCCTATCATGCTCTGTGATTTTATAATTCCCTTATAGTTTCCTCATTTAGAACTCGGTAAACACATGAGAAAGGTCAGGTTCGAATATAATTTCCCTTCCTCTCTGTCAAAGAATTTTTTTTTTTTTTTTTTTAAAAGAATCATTATCTTGTTGGTCATTCTGAATCCATTTTTTTGTTTCTACAGAACTGGGACAATTGACTGGTGTTGCAGCAATTCTGAGGTTCCCTCTACCAGACTTGGAAGACATTGAAATGTGATGGAGATGGCTTCAGCATGTTTTTGTATATTAGCATGTGTTCTATATTTGATTTACTCTTTTATTTTTACTATTGAATTTAATTTAAACAGGATTATGTATATTTTTAATATTTGTAACATTTCATTGAGAGGAATAAATTATTATTTACAGTAAGAAAATAGAAAAAAAAATCTGAGTTAGCTTTGTAGTGTGGTATATATATTCTTCAAGAGCATGGAGCCTTTATAATGCAAAAACTATGAACTAAAAAGGATTAATATTTTATGAGTTAATGACAACAATGACAATAATCACTTGAGGTTTGGAAATAATCAAAAAATTATTTACAGGTAAAATAAACAAGAAGGCAATCAAGTAAATATTCCTTATTTATAATACTGTAAATTCTATTAGTGTATCAACGTAGGAGGACTTTTGTTATTTAAAAAGCCAGAACGACTTATATATACCCAAGGTTTAATGGAACGATAAGTTGGTATTTAAAAGATTTTGAAATGATAAATAGGTACCTTTTGTCATGTTTTATTAGTGATTTTCGTTTGATAATAGTGAAAAGACTAGAATATCTTATAAAGTTTGATATTTTAGTTTTTTATAAATTTAAAAATTTCTAAAAAAAACCTCCCCTAGGTTTGCTAATTTGATTAAATACCCCTAATATATAAAAATTTTATAAAATAATAAAAACACCTCTGCTACCCAGTGCGTACGCCTGGACCAGCCATTGGAATCGATCGAAAAGTGCGTTCGACTGACTCGTCGGATGTATGCATGCTGATCATCTTTTCCACCTGCGATCTAGCCTTTTTCGGCCAAATCCTCCATGGATCTAGTCGAAAAATGTCAGATCGACGTGTTACGACATAGATCTACGGATACAGTGTCAGCAGCAAGGGGTTCAGCCAATCGCCGTAGTAGATGCCTGGCCTTTTACGAGCATCGCCACGATCTTGTTAGGAAAATGCCGATCAGCGTTATGACACGATCCGATGGGTAAGTGTCGTAACGAATTTTAAATTTTCCGGCAAAATTCCGGCGGTGGTGGCTGGAATCTGGCACTGGGGGTGGGGTGGGGGTGTTTTTGTTATTTTATAAAAAATTTATATATTGGGGAGTCAAATTAGCAAACCTAGGGGGTTTTTTAGAAAATTTTAAATTTGTAAAAACTAAAATATCAAACTTTCAAGGACATTTTAGTCTTTTCACTATTATCAAACGAAAATCACTAACAGAACATGACAGAAGGTAGCTATTTGTCATTGCAAAACCTTTTGGGTATCAACTTGTCATTTCGACAAACCTTGGGTATGCATAAGTATTCGACCTTTAAAAAATCTCAAAATAATTTTTGTTAGTTAATTAAATCTTAGGTTAATGTTATTAACTCATTATTCAGTGAGACCTTTCTATAGTGACATTTTATATAAGATTAACTTCCATGTAATCATAAAAATTTATAGACATTGTAATAAGTTCTAATTTTTTTAAGTCTCGTCTTAAAGAACTTGCTTTCACATAGTAATAATTATCTGTATATTGCAAAAAATATACGTTATGTTATATTAAAGGTTTAAAATGAAATACAATATTTATCTAAAATTGTTTACCAATGTTTATACCTTGGATTTGACATACTTTTGAATTAATTATTAATGTAGTGTTTTACCTCCTATACCACTTGCACTAGAATAATTAAGTCAAAACAATAATTTTGTAACTATATCTCTATTAAATTATAACCTCCTTATAATAATAAAATTAGTTTAGTTCCATTATTATGACTATACATAGCTAGGACTGTAAACGAGCTGAGCCGAGCCGAGCCGAGCCGAGCTTTTGGCTTATCGAGCCCGACTCGAGCTCGAGCTCGAGCTCGAGCAGGCGAGCCTCGAACTCAGCTCGGTGAGTTCAAGTGAGAGGCTCGAACTTGAGCTTCCGAGCTCGATCTCGAGCTCTACCTAAGCTCAAAGCTAGATTAACATAATTCATTTCACTTGATAGCATATCCCTTTCTCTCTCTGTCTCTATGTCACTCATCTTCTTCTCCTTCTCAATTACGCGTCTATTTTTCAACCCTTTCTTTCCCTTTCTCTTTCTCTCTCTTTGGATTTCCATTAAGTCCAGCCAGGTTACAGAACAGATTTGGCTTGTTAAAATAATAAATACCCCTTTGCTTTCATTGTTTGTTTTCTTTATAATTATTATTACTCCTCTCATTGGGCTTCATTTCTTCCTGGGTTTTTGTTTCTTTGTTGTGGGAGTTAGGAGCAGACTCTTGTGAAGTGGATCTCTTGAGTGAGTTTCAGGGAGTGATTGAGTCTTGTGAGAGATTTTTAGAGTGTCTGTGATTTCGGGTAGTCGATTTCATGGTGGTGGGCAGTGGGCTACTGGCTGGTGCGATTTCGCAATGTGGGGGTTTGTGTGCCTCTTTTTCGGTTGCCGAGATCGGAGATGGTGACAGAGATTACCAATTTCATAGCGAGGAATCATGTCTGGTTTGCAATTTGGGATTTAGGGCAAGTGGGAACTGAAATTGATTTGGTGTATCGTGTTATACGAATTTGCACTTTGGGGGGAAGTTGTCATTTTTTAAACTTTTTTCACTGAAAAATATCAGTTTAATACCTAATGGTTTAAAAAATCACCAAAGCACCCTGCGTAAGTGCACAGTGTTTATGCGAGCCCGACCAAGCTCACAAGCCCACGAGTCGAGCTTCACTGTGTTTGAACTCGACTCGGTTAACAAACCGAGTTTGAGCCGAGTCGACTCAATAATAAGCAAGTCGAGCTCCAAACGAGCTCTAACCGAGTCGAGAGCCAACTCGCTAGCCGGCTCGGCTCGTTTACACTATATAGATAGATACTACTGTAGATTCATGGGAAATGGGTTTGGTTACATAACCATATGGAAGAATTGTTTTAAAACCCAAACCTCCCCATGACTCGATCAAGGGGCTAGTTCCCTGGTTTTTCTAGTCTAATTGGTGATCCAGCAAGTTTTAAAAGTTTACAAAAATACCCCTACAAAATTATATCAATACCTACAAGTTTAAAATCTAAAAAATATACCCTTGGGATCTGGGCAGGAAACCCTAGCCACCGCCTACAACCAACACAAATATGTCAAACAATCTCTCTTTCTCTTTCCTTTGCAACTAAACCCAAAATCTCTTCTCACTCCTGTCTCTCTCTTTCTTTCCTTTTTTTAACCCAACTTTTTTCTCATTTTTTGGGCCGCTCATTGATGTGAGATGGATTCAGCAAAAAAGGGTCCTCCATCGATTTTTCATACGCAACATCAACATCTAATGGGGAGAGATTGCGTATCATATCAATGACTGTCGGTCTAACTAGAAAAACTAAGAACTAACCCCTTGAACTGAGTCGGTCTAGGTTTTAAAACAATGCTTTCATATAGTTACGTAACCAAACCTACTTCCCATGAATCTGTATATATATATTGTAAGAAGCCACAATTATGCAATGCAAGGTGATATTACACACGTCATACTCTCTCTCTCTCTCTCTCTATATATATATATATATATATATATATATATATATATATATATATATATATATATATATATATATATATATAGATGGGTTTGGGGGGTTCCAACGTAACCATATGGAAGCCAAAGGTAAATAATATTTAAATCTTGAAATTACAAAAATAAAAGACATATAATTATTTAACTCCAAAAGTATATTTCTGACTTCAAGGAATAATAATTATAATAATATTATGCTGAACTATAGGTCATGTAATAATTAAAGAAAATCAAGAGGGACTTAACTGAGATTGCACTGCATAAATGTAACTTTAAATCAAGAGGGACTATAGGTCATATAATTTTTTTTAATTTAACTTTAAAATGACGTAAATATAAATGTATTTGATTATATAATGTAAAAGTCAAAAGAGATATTGAAAAATATTAATAGATATTGAGAGAAAAACACGTGTCAAGCCATAACACATAGGAAAGAACCAAAAAAAAAAAAAAAACTAATCATGAGATAAAAGGACAAAAACCTAAGTTTAAGCTTTTAGATTCGCTTAATTTTTTTCCATGTTCTTTGGTTAAAAGATTGATTCTTTTTTTTCTTAGATTTTGAATAGGTATAAAAATATAAAATTAATTAAGTGGTTTGTTTAGGCTCACTCCTAGTCCTATATGTAACAAAAATGAAATTCCATGTTCAAAAAGTTTAGTAATTTTCAGTCCACCCAAAACTAAGGCTTGATATGTGTATTTTTTTTTTTTTTTAATCATCGGGGGTGTCTAGTTAATTTGCACGCATCTCAACTAATTCCCTAAAATCCTGAAATTACTGATTGAGTAAGAACCCCAATGACCACTTCTATTACTAAACATGGCAAATGGGCAAGTTAGGCAGACACAAGTTAGGTAAAAACGGATACGAGTCAAACATGTAAAGAAATGTGAAACCCATACTTGCAGGATCGGGTATGGGTGGAGGTTTGAGTAATACTACACATACAATATTTCTCATACAACCTGATATGACAAAAGATGATTGGATGAAAATTTATTTTTAATTTAAAATCAGTAAATCATATTTTGCCACATCAAATTGTACGAAAAATATTATATAAAAATATTGTATGTGTAATATTATGCACGAAAGTTTCTGTTATAAAAGAGGGAGGGCATTGTGGTAACTGCAAAAGAAACATTGCACATAAGCTTTGGAGTTTAAAGAGAAAGCTTCCTATTTCTCTTTATTCAATTTTCAATGTACAAAAACAAGAGAGGAAGGGTGGTATTTATAGTAGCAATAAAGATTAGTTCATAACTCAATCTTATAAACTTTTTTCTTATAACTCTAACGTGATAGTTCGTAATTAATTAGCTCGCAATTAAGCAAACAAGTCCATTATTAGGCAGAGAGAATCCATTGTAAGTTGATCAATTGCGAACTGTCACGTTGAAGTTATGAGAGAAAATTTGTAAGATTAGATTGTAAATGTAGTATTGCTCACTATTTTAAAACCTAAATTGAAGGGCAACCCGCTCTGCTGCCCGAGTCACAATTCAACCTTCAACTGGTCCGACTGGTTGGATTGGTGATGTCATCACACAGTATGATGATGTTAGCATATTTAAAAAAAAAAAAAAAAACCAAGTCTCTTCAAAATGCATTCATCTAGGAATCTTCAATATGAAAGGCTTCTTCCCTCAATTGTTTTAACCCATGTTTTGACTCCATTACTTCTTCCTTCTTCTTCAGCTGCAGCCTTTGCATCTGCATCCCTGAGGCAAGACCTTATGCTTTCCAATTTAGTTTTGATGCTTTCAACTTCTTGTCTTGCGTTTCCCAACAACTTTACTTCTTGGACAAGAAGGGAACTCAAGGTTTCTATAGCAAACTCCACTGCAGCCTCTGCCATATCTCAACCTTTATCTCTTACTGGATTGATGCAATCTGGAAGAATTGATGCCAAGAAAATGAAATATAACATTAAATGTTTTTTAGTGTGTAGCCAATATTAATAAATGAATTGTTAGATAAAATTAAATGGTTAAGGGTACAAAACATCTTGTCAAAACCTTAGAACTGATAACAAGAGAAAATTGAATTAATTTTATTAAAGAGATAATAAATAATTTATTTTCTTGTAGTTATAATTCTTTGTGATTTTTGAGCCTTGATATTATTGAGTGAAGGCCTATCAAGATAACTAAAAATAAAACATAAACAAGAGTACGTTCAATTTTTTCTTTCTTTCTTTCTTTATTTTTTTGAAATAAGAAACTGAATATTTATGAGATTCCTTTATACATAAATAGAATCATATCTAAATATGTGATAATATAAATAAAGTGTGTGAAGATGTTAAAATACCATTAATAGAAATCCCTTTATATAATGCATTTTTATGTTAACCAAAAAAACTTTAAAATTCAGTTTCTAATTTACCACTAATTTTTATAAACTAAATAATGGGTTATTTTTATTTATTTAATTCTTAAATGACAAAGAGTGAAGTCAATAAAAAGATAAAAAATAAAAATTAAAAAATTTATTTCATATCTAACTCTAGATAAGAAATATACAGAAAATAGTCCAAAAACAAGAAGCTAACTTTAGATGAAGTGCTAACTTTGAGTTTGGGTGAAACACTTAATCGTTTTCACTTGCTTTCTCTTCTGCTAATTCGTGGAACTTGCGACAAACCCAGATGGAAACTGTAGCTACTGAGTACTATGAAAATATCGAGTAGATTACTATGAAAATTAGATCTGGAAAAAATATTTAGTTAGCAGAGGAGAAGAGAAGGAAAGTCAAGAAGAAGAAGGATGTCGTCCGGTCGTCATCGTCGTCTAGGAATGAAGTTATCATCGTCGTTGATTTCCGCAAGGGAGGAAGGCACCGTCGTGATTTCAGAGACTTGAGTGCGATCGATTTGAGCAATGAAATGGTTGCGATTTTAGACTTTAGAGAATGGATTTCGTTGAGATTGAGTGGCGATTTGTGTGGGATTTCAGATTTTCATGTTTGTGTTAACATTTTTTCAGAGGATTTTACGTAAAGAAAGGAGAAATCAGAGAAACTAAGAAATTAGAGATTTTTTTCCCCTTTTCAATTCATTGGACAGTTTATAACGGTCATTGATTAATGTCGATTTTTATGTTGGCTGAACTGGACACATGACCGGGTCTCGGTTCTAAGGTTCCAAAAAATTAGTTGAGGCGAATGAAAACTGACTCCAAACACCTTCGATCATAAAAAAGAAAAAAGAATATGAATAGTTCATATTTTAAATATGGACTTGTTCATGTGAGTTGCCATTGGCTACATGTATAGTTGCATCCACTTTTATATTGTAGTCTCAATTATCTCCCCCAGTTTCTGGACATGGATTAAAAAATTCAGACTTTAATTATATAAAAGGTGGGGGACAAATTGAGTCAAAACAAATTCATTCCGTGTTTTCCATTACCAAATTGTTTGAATAAAGTGATGAGATCATTTCGATGGTTTACACCATAATTATTTCATTCAAAGAAATGGATTCATTCCAATTTTCTTAATTTTCCTATTACACAAATCAAACTCTTTCTTTCCCTCTCTTTCTCTCCCTCTCTACTAACTTAATTTAATTTCTTTGTTCATAACAATAACATCAATTCAATACCAAAGACTTAGAATGAATTTTTTTTCATTTTTCATTTTTAAAAACTGGATCGGATCGGCCAGCCAACCGGTTGGAGGTTTGAGTAATACTATACATATAATATTTCTTATACAATCTGAAATGACAAAAGATGATTAAATGAAAGTTTATTTTTAATTTAAAATCAATCAATTATATTTTTCCACATCAAGTTATATGAGAAATGTTGTATGTGTAATATTATGTAAGGAGGTTTATGTTATAAAAGAGGGAGGGCATTGTGGTAACTGGAAAAGAAACATAGCAAATGATAGATCGATTTGACCAGGGCTTAATATAATCCACTAATCCAGAGTCTACACCTTTGCCAGAAGCAATCCCCGAAAGCATCAGAAAACGACTTATTGAAGCATCGCAACTACGTATTGTAAGACATTTCATATGTAATCTAAACAGAAATACAAAGAATATAATATTCTTAAACTATAAACCAGGAATCAAGAATTACCTCCAGCCATTGAAGCAAACTCACGAGCAGTATTTTGGATCTTCTAAGCTTTCAAGACACTCTATTGATGGTGTATTTTTCTGTATATTCGTGTTCTTGAGCTTAGGGACCAAAATAATATATTCATAACCAAGCTTCCATCAAGCTTTTAATGGCTGCTTAATGGCTGCCATAAATCCCAAACGTTTGAAAATTGAAGCGTTTGAAAACTGAACAAAGAACGTGGACCATCAACTTTAAAACTGATGAAAATCACGTTATTTACGTTACTCATGTAACGTAAGTTTTACATTCTCCCACTTGGTCCACATTTTTAACCATTATTTCATTAAGAAACAAATACACGAATCATGGCGACAAGTCCTCAAAATAAAACGAGTATTATCTTCCATGTATTACAATGCATTTGATTTCTCAAGTTTACTTTATATATGACAACCTTACTTAATGAATAAACCCTATGTTTAATTCTTGGTCCTACAGATGAATTTTCTCAAATGAAATTAAGGTGCACATGAATATGAGAAAACATCACAGTAAATAAGAGTTTTATTCAAACATTATATATACAACTACATAGTGGAATGAAGTCCCATTTCTTCTACATGATCCTTGAATTTCAATGGTGGCATGCCTTTGGTCAAAGGATCAGCGATCATCAATTCAGTACTTATGTACTCAATGACCACTTTCTTTTCTTTAATACGCTCTCTTATGGCTAAGTACTTAATGTCAATGTGTTTACTTCGACTTCCACTTTTATTGTTCTTAGCCATAAAAACAGCAGATGAATTATCGCAGTATATTCTCAATGGTTTAGAAATGGAATCCATAATTTTAAGTCTAGCTATGAAACTCTTTAACCATACACCATGTGAAGTAGCCTCAAAACAAGAAACGAACCCAGCTTCCATAATGGAAGTAGCAATCAAGGACTGCTTTACACTTCTCCAAGATACAGCTCCACCAGCCATTATGAAAACATATCCTAATGTTGATTTGCGTGAATCAACACAGCCAGCAAAGTCTGAATCTGAATAACGGATTACTTCCAGATTGTCCATCTGTCTATACATAAGCATGTAGTTTTTGGTTCCTTGAAGGTACCTCATCACTTTCTTTACAGCTCTCCAATGGTCTAAACCTGGATTACTTTGATATCGTCCCAACATTCCAACAATAAATGCAATGTCGAGGCCTTGCAGACTCAGCATACATTCGGAGGCTTAACTGACGAGAAGCATATGGAATGTTCTTCATTTGTTCTCATTCAAAATCGTTCTTTGGGCATTGGTTCAAATTGAACTTATTACCCTTCACAATGGGAGCCACACTTGGTGAACAATCTTTCATTCGAAATCTCTCTAAAACCTTATTGATATAGGTTTCTTGAGATAGACCCAAAATACCTCGAAATCTGTCTTTATGAATCTTAATGTCAATGACATAAGATGCATCACCCATATCCTTCATATCAAAATTCTTAGAGAGGAATTGTTTCACCTCATGCAGCAAACCCTTATCATTGTTGCAAGCAAAATATCATCTACATATAAAATAAGAAAGCATATCTTCCTCCCACTAACCTTCTGGTATATACATTGATCCATGGGGTTTTCAACAAAACCGAATGAAGTAATTACCCCATGGAATTTAAAATACCATTGGCGGGATGCTTGTTTTAGACCGTATATAGATTTCTTGAGCTTACAAACCAAGTGCTTACCATCACTAGAGGAAAATCCTTCAGGTTGTTTCATATAAACCTCCTCCTCTAGGTCTCCATTGAGAAATGCCGTTTTCACATCCATTTGTTGCAACTCTAAGTCAAAATGGGCTACTAATGCCAAAATCACACGCAAAGAATCTTTCTTAGATACAGGAGAGAAAGTCTCCGTGTAATCGATTCCTTCTTTCTGAGTGAATCCCTTAGCAACGAGTCTTGCCTTGTATCTCTCAATGTTGCCTAATGAGTCATTCTTTGTCTTAAAGACCCATTTACATCCAATGGCTTTTACACCATTAGGCAACTCAACAAGATCCCAGACTTCGTTACTCTTCATAGAATTCATCTCTTCCTTCATGGCATTGTACCATAATTCTGATTCTTTGCAACTCATGGCTTGTGAAAAGAACTCGGGATCATTTTTGGCTCCAATGTTATAGTCAGATTCTTGCAGATACACAATATAATCATTAGGAATTGCTGATCTCCTTGGTCTAGTAGATCTTCTTAATGTTGTACCATCATATTCCGGAGAAGTATGTGGTTCAACTTGTTGTTCAAAAGTTCTTGGCAACTCTTGAACTAACTGATCTACTGGAATGTTGTCAGCAGCTTGTGGAACTTCAATGATTGGTTGTTCAACACCAGTTTGTACTTGAGGGGTGCTATAAACAATGACCAATTTATCACTTGAGGTGGAAGGTTGAGATTCTGAATGATCATTCTCA
Source organism: Pistacia atlantica (assembly GCA_026229545.1). Lineage (NCBI taxonomy): Eukaryota > Viridiplantae > Streptophyta > Magnoliopsida > Sapindales > Anacardiaceae > Pistacia > Pistacia atlantica. The sequence goes on along the minus strand of CM047909.1, from coordinate 23,669,010 downwards.
GAAACTATGTTCCTGGTTTGATCGCTCCCACTGATCAAGTCATTTTCAAGAAACTTTGCATTTCTTGATTCCACAATCCTAGTGTTGTGAGATGGACAATAAAATCTGTAACCTTTAGACCTTTCAGCATATCCAATGAAATACCCAGTAATGGTCCTTGGGTCCAGCTTCTTCTCCTGTGGATTATAAATTCTCACCTCAGACGGGCATCCCCAAACGTGCATATGTCGCAAACTCGGTTTCCAACCTTTCCATAATTCAAATGGTGTTTTAGGAACAGCCTTGGTTGGAACTCGGTTCAATATATACACTGCCGTCTTAAGTGCTTCAGCCCATAAGGATTTAGGAAGATTAGAGCTGCTAAGCATACTCCGCACCATGTCCAACAATGTTCGATTTCTTCTTTCTGCTACACCATTCTGGTCCGGTGAACCAGGCATGGTGTATTGGGCAACAATCCCATGATCTTGAAGAAACTTTGCAAATGGTCCAAGTGTTTGTCCATCCTCTGTGTATCTACCATAATATTCTCCACCTCTATCTGATCTTATGATCTTAATTTGCTTACCACATTGTTTCTCTACTTCAGCCTTAAAGATTTTAAAGGCATCTAATGCTTCGTACTTGTTATGAAGCATGTAGAGATACATATATCGTGAGCAATCATCTATAAAAGAGATGAAGTATTTCTGACCATGTGAGTCCATGTCTGGACTACATATATCAGTATGTATGATCTCTAATATGTCCGAACTTCTATTGGCACCTTTCTTTGACTTGTTGGTCTGCTTTCCCTTTATGCAGTCCACACAAGTCTCAAAATCAGTAAAATCCAGAGTATTAAGTACTCCTTCATTTACTAATCTTTTAATTCTATCTATGGAGATATGTCCTAATCTCCGGTGCCATAATTTAGAGGAGTCCTCATTAATAACACATCTTTTAGTGCCAATGTGAACATGCATTAAATCATAAGTGGCATTGTTTTGTAAATTAATGCAGTAAAGACCAACAGACAAATTACCATTCCCAACACAATCAGATTTATAAAATAAGTTGAAAGATGAATCTGAAAAATTAAAGGAATATCCAAAGGGTACAAGCCTTGAAACTGAAATCAAGTTTCTAGAAAAACTTGGAACATAAAAGGTCTTTTCTAGCATTAAAACAAAGCCACTACTTAAAATTAAATAGCAAGTTCCTATAGCTTCCACATGCAAGCCCATCTTGTTTCTTGATAAGATGCTTTGCTCACTTCCCACTAGCTTCCTTAGGTTTTGCAAACCCTGCAAGGAATTTGAAATGTGGATTGTTGATCCAGAATCAATCCACCATGTGTTAATATTGACATTAACCATATTAGATTCATAATAAACAAATGAGGTTGGATTACCGTTGTCCGCAAGCCATTTCTGAAATTTGGCGCATTCCTTCTTCATGTGTCCCTTCTTTTTACAGAAGAAACACTTGGAATCTTTCTTGATACCACTTTGGGGAGGAGGCATTTTACCTTTCCCTTTCTTATTGGCTTGATATTTTCCCTTTCCATGCGTTGCAAGCATTGCACTTTCTCCATTTTCCATCACCAATCTCCCTTCCTCTTGAACACACATGGTCATAAGTTCATTAATTGACCATTTATCCTTATGTGTGTTGTATGAGATTTTGAAGGGTCCATATTGATGCGGAAGGGTGTTCAAGATGTAGTGCACCAAGAAGGAATCCGACATTTCAACCTCGAGATTCTTCAATTGAGCCACAATATCCCTCATTTGCATGATGTGCTTGCACACACCTCTCACACCGGTGAGCCTTAGGGATGAAAGCTTCATGATCAAGGTGCTTGCTAGTGCCTTGTCTGAAGTGACAAATTGATCATCAATGGCTTTTAGCAAGTCTTTGACCTTTTCATGCTGATCAACAGAACCACGGATACTAGCAGAGATTCTAGTCTTAATGAACATCACGCTGAGACGATTAGATCGCTCCCATCGTTCATAAAGCGTGATGTCTGCTGCAGTACTAGTATCAGTGAGTGCTGGTGGTTCGTCTTTCCTAATAGCATAGTCTATGTCCATCCACACCAAATTAAGAAGAACTCTCTCCTTCCAAACCTTATACTTATCTCCCTTAAGTTCAGGGATATCGAAACGAATATCAGAGAAATTTGCAGGTTGTACGACTGCATAAAATTATAGATTACATGCTTATGTTAAAAATGAGGCCTAAACAAAATATCATACTTTACCAATGTAAATCATGCTTAAAAAATTGAATCTAATGACATAAAAATTGCCTGTGGACTAAATTTCTAATTCAAGCAGATTCATTTATTCCTTATGATTAAACTTTATGATAAAACTATCAAATTATTTACTAAATTCATAATTCCTGTGGGTAAATTATGAATAACTTGATATTTTATCCTAATTAATAATATAAATATAATAAAAATTCCTGTGAGAAAAAATTTATTATATTAAGAATAATTAATTACAATTAATGTCTAATATTCTTTATGTGATCCTAATTAATCATAATATATAATTTTATTTAATTAAAGATGCTGTGGCTATTCTCTAATTAATTAAAATTATATGGATCACTAGACATCAAATCCCATAAAAACTAGCTTAATATTACGAATTACATAATCAAATACTAATATGTTATTATTATGCACAAAATATTCTCATAAGCATAAAAATATTGCATAATGAAAACTATAATATTATGCATAACATTTAATATTGTGTCTTTATCCATATATACTCATTCAAAAATTGCAAGTAGAATGATATAATCAATTCATAAAAGATAAATATGAGCATAATTACTTTAGGATTCTACACAATTTAACTTATCCAAAAAATGCATATAATTAAACCAAAATTAATATAATAGGCATAATTAAAATGAGCAGAATTAAAAATACTATAAATTCTATTTTACCAATTACATGACAAAAATGTAAAGTGGACTTGTTGGGCCCAGTAGCACATCTCTTAACATGAAATCAGAGGTTCAAGTCCCAGACTACCAAATCTAAGCAAATTTTTTTTTTTTTTTAATTCACAAGAAAACGACATGTCGGTTTCAAAACTGAAGGAAAAATGACATGTCATCTCTAGTCGTCTTCAACCTTTGAGCGGATCTGTTATTGGATACCCAACTCGAAAACAACCCAATGGCCAAACCCGGGTGAAAATCCACTATTTAAACTCCAAAATAATTGTTTCAAAATCCAGAAATGATAGAAATCCAATTTCCTAATGATTTATATCATTTATTTTCGTTAGAAAACAACTTAAAAGGCAAACTTTGATTTTTTTAAAAAATTTCAAACGGCCATGAACAGAGAGCTTCAAAAAAAACTTTTGCAAAACATCAAGGCAGAGGTATTATATGGCTCTGATACCAACTGTAAGATATTTCATCTGTAATCTAAATAGAAATACAAAGAATATAATATTCTTAAACTATAAACCAGGAATCAAGAATTACCTCCAGCCATTGAAACAAACTCACGAGCAGTATTTTGGATCTTCTAAGCTCTCAAGACACTCTATTGATGGATGTATTTTTCTGTATATTCGTGTTCTTGAGCTTAGGGACCAAAATAATATATTCATAACCAAGCTTCCATCAAGCTTTTAATGGCTGTTTAATGGCTGCCATAAATCCCAAACGTTTGAAAAATTGAAGCGTTTGAAAACTGAACAAAGAACGTGGACCATCAACTTTAAAACTGATGAAAATCACGTTATTTACGTTACTCATGTAACGTAAGTTTTACACGTATATGATGATATATTGCAAAGAGCATGCAGCTCAATCAAATACAAAATATTTTAGATAGTAAAGTAGCTTTGAACCAAAGATCAAAGCTGATACAAAAGCAAAACTAAGAACAACATATTACTACAATTTTACGTGACTCTTGACGCTGAAGAAATAGTAGTAATTTTCACCAACTTGGCTGCACTCTTCCATCGTTTTTTGCTACCTCTTGCTTAACCCATGCATTTGTTTCAGAACGCAAAAGTAAACGTCACTTACCGGGCCTGGTCTCCCCTCCTCAACTTTGTTTACGTCCAGCAACTGTCTTAGAATCATATGTTTTAGTAGAAGAATCATTCTTTTGAGGAGGTTTTGAGGAAGATGAAGGGCTACGTCCACAGGTTTTCTTGGTTTCTTTTCCAACTGAAACGCCTTCTTTTGCAGGAGGTTTTGATAAAGATGAAGAGCTACGTCCACAGGATTTCTTGGTTTCTTCTGAAACGCCTCCTGATGAGGACCCTTTTTGAGAACCTTTTTTCTTACCCATTTCACCTCACCACGAAACTCTCCCAATATTAGGATTTTGTTTGAGATGGAGATGTGTTCTAATGCGTAATACATATTTATGATGATCAAGATGTACAGTTCCAGTGACTTGAGTCCAAAAATTTTGTGAGTGACGGTTACTGAATATAATAAAGAGCAAACGACTTGTTCCCACCTAAGGTAAAGCGAAATGTCAAGTTCCCATCCCTGGTTTGATAAATTTCAAATTCTAGACGTTGACACAAACATAGAAGCTGTTATTACCATATTGCCCTTGATAAGTAAATTATAAAATTATTTTTTACCCTCCAAGTTAGTAGAATTATAAAATAACCCCACATCTCAAATCTCTCCACTGCCTCTCCGCCTCCACCTCTACAAACCCCCATCCATCCCACTCGATTTCATCCACAATTTGCCGGCCACAACATCGTCATCCAAGCCATTTTCGACACCCCCCCGCATCCCTCACCCTCCCCCAACCGTTGCCGCCCCACTGGTGGCCGGATTTTTGGGGTTTAGTTGCTTCACGATCCGACGCCTGTCGGCGCAAATCTGCCATCCGTTTGCGTTGTGCTTTTTCGGCGAGATTGGGGTTAGTTGGAGTTTTTTTTTTTTTAATGAGATTTTGAAAGGAGATTGTTTGTGTGTTGTTTGAGACCGGTTAAAAAGTGTTTTGAGTTTGTTTTCTGGGATTGATGGAATTTGGGGAGATCGTTTGATTGTTATATTAATAAATTGTCTGTTAATTTAAGGGTGAGAATCTGAAATTTATGAAACTAAGGGGGACCTTGCCGTTTCGCTTTACCTTGGGTGGGAACTTGTCGTTTACTCTATAATAAGTAATAAATATATACCATTCATAAAATAGCTCTTATTTGTCTTCTTGCTTTTGCCTTAACAATCAACATGGATAAAAGCAGCTGCTAAATGTCGTTCTACTGCGTGGCTGGTTGCGTCCATCTTATGTCCAATCTCTTCTACCAAACCAACCGGCAACCGCAAGACAGTTTCGTTCTAATGATGTTTGTGTATACATATATGTCATTTTTTTTAACTTATATATAAAATATGCCATTTTCATAAGGAAATATTATTTTTTAACCTTTTGGCCCCCCTCCCGGCCTCCGCCCTTATTCCCTGAACTTATTTAACCCCACTAGGCTAAAATCCACTTACATTTCACTTAACTTAAAAAAATTGAAAATTTCCACCGAAACCACCTTTTATTCTCATGCAAACTGAGTTGTTATAAGATGAGTGAATGTCTTAAAATTAGAAAGATTTGAGATAATTTATAGTAAATAATATGACAAACGTAAACGTATAGATTAGTAGGTTACCACCAGGGAGCTATGCGAGGCACGTGTGGCATGGCCACATGGGCAATGGGCCACCTCAGACGTCAGGACTCAGACCCACAAAATGC
>CM047909.1:23610026-23663155 GCA_026229545.1 Pistacia atlantica | reverse complement strand
AGACCCACAAAATGCTTTTTTACATGTCATTTTTCATATATATATATATTAAAAATTCTCTGTAATGATTCCTATTTGGGAATAAACTTTACATTGTACTAAGTTAAAATTTTTCTAATTCTCATCTTAAGAAAATTAATTTTACATAGTAATAATTATTTGTATATTACAAAAATATATTTTATGCTACATTAAATGTTTCAGATGAAATAAAATATTTATCTAAAATTGTTTGAGATAATAATTTATGATAAAGTTGTTATCATATATTTTAACTTGCGAGTACGTAATAATTCGCTAGCATGGACATTTTCTTCTTGAAGCCAAAATATTTTTAGCTGCTCAACTATGTTTAGAGCTTCATGACACGAAACTTTTTGCATTTTCAACTATCATCTTCAGGATTATTTTTTTTCTCTTCTTGTCTAATTGCAGCAATAATTTATTTTTTAGTTAAAACATACATGATTTAATGCTCATTTGGATGGTCGAGGATGAAATTAATATATATTTGATTAGTATAGTGAAATTATCGAATCTGATCACTCAATTATGCAATGACTTTTTTATTCTCCTCATTTACTTAATTTGTAACTTGCAATTCATCTACGTCAGGGTCCTAATTTTGCAATGCCTAAAACCATTGGCATTTGTCTATGACTTCACATCAATTGACCATGCGTCGACAACTGTATTTACAGTTTCATCAATGACACTTATCTTTGCTAGTTTCAAGACAAGATCTTCTATCCGTGTCAAAAATAGCCAATTGAAGCACTAAATTGAAATCTTAATACTACTAAAATATGAATTGAAATCCTAATATTGTATTGTTAAAACAAGACTTATAAAATAAGAAATCAAAATAATAATTTTTGTAACTACACACCTCTATTAAGTTATAACCTCATCATAATAAAATTAGTTGATCCCACCATTATGACTATAGAGATGTTTTACTAGACATATATTCACACATTCCTTGAAGGAAATATATAAAAGATAACCCTAATTTCTTGAATTTTTTTTTAAGAAAATAATATAATCATATTAATAAAACTACTTTTAACATGGGTTTTAGTTTCTTATGTCAAAGTTGGACAATACTACACTTACAACTCAATCTCACAAACTTTCTCTCACAACCCTGATATGACAGTTTGAAATTGGCCAGTTTGTAAAATAGGTCTCGCCTGCTCTCTATGGGTCTTGTCTGCCCAATTACGAGCTGCCAGTTGGAGTTGTGATAGAAAGTTTATAAGATTATGTTGTAGGTCAATCTTTATCATTATGGTATATTCGATTTCATAATGCGATAATGTCGTGTGATTTCAAAATGATAAATGAAGATCATTGTGTATATACAAAGAGATCCAATAACAAATTTGTTATATTATCATTATATGTTGATGATATACTTATAGCTGGAAATGATAAAGGATTTGTCAATGAAATCAAAGGATGGTTATCATCTCATTTTGAGATGAAAGATATGGGCGAAGCTGCATATATTCTTGGAGTCAAGATTTCAAGAGATCGCTAAAGAAAATTAGTATCTCTTTCACAAGAACCATACATTAAGAAAATTCTTGAACGATTTCATATGCAAGATTGTAAACCCATAGACAACCCTATCGCGAAAGGCGAGACTTTAAGTCGTAAAATGTGTCCGAAGACTCCACAAGAAAAGGAACAAATGAAGAATGTTCCTTATACAAGTGCTGTTGGAAGTCTCATGTACGCCATGATGTGCACTAGAGCCGACATCTGTTATACCGTTGGGTTGGTAAGTAGATACCAGTCTGACCCAGGACAAGCACATTGGAAAGCAGTGAAGAGAATCTTAAGGTATCTAAAAGGGACAGCTGATTTCTCATTATGTTATCAAGGAAATGATTTACACTTGAGAGGCTACACCGATGCTGATTAGGGAGGAGATTTAGATGAGAGGAAATCTACTTCCGAATATGTTTTCTTACTAAATGGCGGGGCCATATCTTGGAGCAGTAAAAAACAATCATGCATAGCCTTATCTACAATGGAGGCTGAGTTTGTAGCATTTTCAACTGCAGTGCAAGAAGCCGTTTGGTTGAGACGGTTCATGAATCATCTGGGAATAATTAATGTTGCTATTGAACCAGTAAGAATAAACTGTGATAGTCAAGCAGCAATAGCATACACTAAGGATCCCAACTATCATGGTAAAACGAAACACATAGATATCAAATATAATTTTGTGCGAGACTTGGTGGCAAAAAGGAGGTGAACATGAAGTACATATCTACGCATGACATGGTTGCGGATCCATTCACAAAGCCTATACCGAGAGATACTTTCAATAGACATGTTAGATCTCTAGGCTTACGTAGGTGTTGAATGTACTCATACTTTGAGATTTCTCAAAATTGTTCACATTTGTCTTATCAATATTAAATAACAATATTGTCAATGCTCAATTTCGATTATTATGGAACATACATGAAGGAGCATATATATACATATTAGTTATGTAAATATTATATATGTCTATTTTGAAAAGCATGTCGGACAGTTAAAAGATTGGCTTTCTCACACAGTGAATCGCCACTACTTCGTAGGGATGGAGATGAGACGATTTTAAGCTTATTATCTAGGTGATAATAGAGAGCCAAGCTTAAAAAGTTTAACGTCGCCTAAAACGAGAATTAAAATAATGTCATAATGAAATGTAACCATAAGTGATAAATGATCACTTTATCTGTCTAATTGCCAGATTAGAGTTCTGATGAATTAAAAGTATGTAAAGTGAACTCAAGTTAGACATTAGGTATGTCTGAACTAAAATCTGTACAGCATTTACAAGAAAAGAGACATGCACCCCATGGGAAAGGAGGAAATGCTATAGCATGTGATTCATACCATATGTGCAAAACATTGACCAAAGGGGTAATGAAAGTCAAAATCTCAACTTTAACATTGTGTGAGACCTTGAGTTTTTTTTTAAGAATAAAATCTCAAAGAATACCCTTATTACTCTATTCTGTTTCTTGAAAACTTCATTTAATGATTGCTATCTTAGAGTGTTACCAAAGGATTAAGATAAATTCAATCTGTTGGGACATTTCTAGAAAAGCAAGTTAAATAAAAGTTGCAAGAATCGAGAAAAGAGGAAGATTACGATCTTGAATTATCACATTATAATCACGTGTATTTATTGGTCGACCAATTATGTTTTACTTTTATGTAAAGATAGAACATAATTATGAATACAACGGATTTTTTTTTGTAAATGAGATTGTTAGAAAAATGTGATAAGTAATCTAGGGTATTGCATACAACATACAACCTGAGTTTCACAATTCGAGAAGTTATATATTCCTAATAGATATATGACTAATGTGCTCTCGAAGTATGCATGGTCACACGGCATATTTATTAAGGTATGAACCTTAAAGAAGCATAGAGAGAGATAGTCCCATCATGTGTGAGTGAGAGATATTGGATAAGTTCCCGTTTGCTTTTATTTAAAACTTGTTTAAATAAAGTCCACCCATGATGAAGGGACGTGAGAAGTGGAAACTGCCAAAGGCAGTTTCTCACGAACCTCTCCCATATAAAAGGAAAACTCTTTCCTTTAAAAAAGGTTACTCACACTGTCACTCTCAAAAAAACGAAAAAGAAAATACGCTTTCTCTCTCTAGAATTTGGAAAACAGAAATACATTTCGTGGTTTTTCTTCCAAATTACTTTTGTTGCTTTAGAGATAAGGAAATGAGGTATTTATGCTGTGTTAATTCATTGTAGTTCATTTATATACAAATGTGATTACAATGGCGACTATGATCTTGGGATTATGTTAGGATATATGTTATTCTATTTTATTTCTAACAGTCAAATTGTTACATATATAATATTAGTCCTTATAATATTTATTGTTTCAATTTAGGGTTAACGAGCAACATTGAGTATCTAGTTAGCAGTACTCATAAAAGAAAAACTATAATTAAATAAATCAAAAAATCCATTAATGCAATAGTTAAATAAAGACGTCATAATATAAATCAAATGCAACAAAAGATATATTTATTTAAATTATGTTCTTATTCTATTGTAAATAAATATGTTGTATTAAATATATTTATTATCCTTGGAAGAAAATAACTTATTTTTAATTCCTTGAAAGATTGCAAATGATTCATAACAAAAATTCTCTAATTTTCATGAAAAGAGGATTAAAAAAAAAAAAAAAAAAAGGCTTGATTCATAACAAGAATATTATTGATTTATGTCCAAAAGAACAAATCTGATCATTAAAAGTAAAATTGATAAAAACAATAAATCTGGCCATTAGAAGAAAGATCGATGAAAATATTATATCCGATCATTATTAGGAAAAAAAAAATGTTAAATATGAGAGATCTTAATGAATTCGAGTAAAAGAAAAAAAGAGAGTAAATTCTTGTGTAGATAAATGAGAATTTTGCTAAATACTAAGAAATAGATATTTGTATTAGTTTTAAGTATATTAAATATATATCATTTTATAATTTATAATATAAATGCTTTTTATTCATAAATAATTTTTGAAATATCTTCACAAAAATTTCAGTGGTGAGGTTTAGTTTTATGTACATAAAGATAAGTAACCCATATAAATGAAACAACCAATATGTTATTATGATACCTAACATCGATGGCTCAAAATCTAATTAATTAATTTCCTAAGTACTAATGCATGGATTAATTTTTCTATAATATTATCTAGAAAGGACAACGACCAACCATAATTAATTAATTTCCTCAGTCATTAATTAATTAATTAATATTAAGTTCCCTTAATACAAAAGATATCATGAAGAATGTCAACCTTTTCTCCTAGAGTAATGCTATAATTACCGGGAGTGTACACCGAATGATGTGATAAAATACTGACCGTTGATTAATATTAAGTTATAATTAATCAACGGTTAGGACTTTATCACGTTATTCAATGTACAGATTCGGTGTATTACTCTTAATGTCTCTATTATTTTCCTTTCTTCTATCACAGACTGATATCCTTTAAGCTAAAAAAAAAAAAAAACCAAATAATAAAAATAAAAATTTATAAACATTATTAAAATATGAGTTTTGTTTGGATCCAGATTCCCACTCGTCTCTCTTTCCTTCTTTCTTTAACCCAACTTTTTTCTCACTTTTTTACTCTCTTTTTGGGTCGCTCATTGATGTGAGACAGATCCAGAATAAAGGGTCATCTATCGATTCTTCATACACAACATCAACATCTAATAGAGAAAGATTTTGTATTACATCAATGACCGTCGATCTAATTAGAAAAACTGAGAACTAGCCCCTTGAACCGAGTCAAGAGACGATCTGGGTTTTAAAACAGTGCTTCCATATGGTTATGTAACCAAACCCACTTCCCATGAATCTTGAGTATATATTCAAGATTCATGGGAAGTGGGTTTGGTTACATAACCATATGGAAGCCAAAGGTAAATGAACAATGATTTAAATCTTGAAATTACAAAAATAAAAGACATATAATTATTTAAATTTCTAACTCCAAACGTATAATTCTGACTTCAAGGAATAATAATAGTATCATGCTGAACTATAGGTCATGCGACATGTAATAGTTGTTATAGAATAATTAAAGAAAATCAAGGGGGCCTTCATTAAAATTGAACATAAGCTTTAGAGTTTAAAAGAGAAAGCTTCCTATTTCTCTTTACTCAATTTTCAATGTACCAAAACAAGAGAGAAAGGGTTGTATTTATAGTAATAATAAATATCGGCTCACAACTCAATCTTATAAATTTTCTCTCATAACTCTAACTTGATAACTCGTAATTAGTCAGCTTGAATTAGACATACATGATTCATTGTTAGATAAGCAAGACCTATTATAAACTAACCAATTGCAACATACGTCGAAATTGTAAGATTGGGTTGTAAGTGTAGAATTACTCTAGTAATTGTTTGCCACCCTATTAACCAATAAGATTTGAACGTAAAGTTTATCCAAATTGGTTCGGTTTGGGAGAAACAAAAGCAATGACCAAAAGAGATAAGCAAAACAAGCTTAGCTCGGACTCAATTCGGCATAGCAAATTGACTTGGTCAAAATTTGTTTTGGTCCGCAACATAAGTCCTGGAACGTCCTCCAACTTACAACAATAGCCAGATATTTGAGTACTTAATCAACAGTGACCGAGATCACAACATCTCTGTTTTACTTTACATTCCTTTTTAGACCCCGTGTTTTCAGGTTTATATTGAAATGACAAAAATACTCCTTTTCAGAAAATGTAAAAATACCCTGTGTTTTCAGTATATGCATCTCAACTAATCCCCTAAGGTTTTAAAATTATTGGTTGAGTAAAAGCCCCCATGATCACTCCTATTACTATACATGGCAAATTTCGTTGGGGGGGGGGGTTGGTCGGGCATGTACGAGTCGGGTAAAAATGGATGCAAGTCAACCCGGTCGAGAATAGAAACAGGTAAGGAAATATGAAACCCATACCCAATCTTGTGGGTATGGGTGGACCCGCGGGTCACCCGTTTTTCCAAATCTTTTTTTTTCTCTTTTTTATTTTATTTTTAATTTTAATTTTTAAAGAGTTGATTGTGATTGTTGGCATGTGAAATAGGTATCTCACTTTTCAACCAACGGAGCTATTCTATGTAATTTATTCTTAAATTATATCAAAGGGTGAAGCAGTGGAGGTTTGAATAATACTATACATATAATATTTCTCATATAATTTGATATGACAAAAGATGATTGGGTGAAAATTTATTTTTAATTTAAAATCAACCAACCATATTTTTCCATATCAAGTTGTACGGGAAATTATGTATAAAAATATTGTACGTGTAATATCATCGACCGAGGTTTATGTTATAAGAGAGGGAGGGCATTGTGGTAACTGGAAGCAACCCCCAAAAGCATCAGAAAACGACTTATTGAAGCATCGCAACTACATATATGATGATGTATTGCAAAGAGCAGCTCAATCAAATACAAAAGATTTTAGATAGTAAAGTAGCTTTGAACCAAAGATCAAATCTGATACAAAAGCAAAATTAAGAACAACATATTACTACAATTTTACGTGACTCGAAGCTGAAGGAATAATAGTAATTTTCACCAACTTGGCTGCACTCTTCCATCGTTTTTTGCTACCTCTTGCTTAATCAAATCATTTGTTTCAGAACTCAAAAGTAAACGTCACTTACCAGGCCTGGTCCCTCCTCCTCAACTTTGTTTACGTCCAGCAACTGTCTTAGAATCATATGTTTTAGTAGCAGAATCATTCTTTTCGGGAGATTTTGAGGAAGATGAAGGGCTGCGTCCACAGGTTTTCTTGGTTTCTTCTCCAACTGAACCGCCTCCTTTTGCAGGAGGTTTTGAGGAAGATGAAGAGCTACGTCCGCAGGATTCCTTGATCTCTTCTCCAACTGAAACTCCTCCTGATGCGGGAGGGTTTGACGAAGATGAAGGGCTACGTCCACAAAATTTCTTGATTTCTTCTCCAACTGAAACGCCTTCTGGTGAGGACCCTTTTTGAAGATCTCTTCTCTCATCCATTTCACCTTACCAAGAAACTCTCTCGATACGAGGTTTTTGTTTAAAAATGGAGATGTATCTGAATGCGTAATACATATTTATGATGATCAAGATACAGAGTCCGAGTGACTGAGTCCAAAAATATTGTGAGTGATGGTAACTCAATATAATAAATAATAAATATATACTATTCATAAAATAGATTGGTAAATATATTTCTTTAATTTAAGAATGTGATGCGTTCTTATTTGTCTTCTTGCTTTTGGCTTTTGCCTTAACATGGTACATGAATTCAAGCAGCTATTTACTAAAATCGTATATGTCGTTCCATTTGCGCGGCTGGTTTCGTCATCTTTTGTCCGCTGACTCCAATCTCTTCTACCAAACCAACCGCGATATTCCACCGAACCCCTTTCACCATGGCGTCATTAAAACAGAACAAGGTTTTTGATATGGTTTTTGGACTTTTATTACTGAAAAATAGCTGTATAATGTTTCCAAATAGACAGTTTCGTTCTAATAATGTGTGTGTCTATATATATATATATATATATATATATATATATATATATATATATATATATATATATATATATATATATATATAGTTTACACATTCCATGAAGGAAATATATAAAAAAATAACACAAAGTTTCTTTAATTTGTTACATATATATAATACATCCTTAGTCCTTATAATATTTATTGTTTCGATTTAGGGTTCACAAGCAACATTGAGTATCTAGTTAGCAGTTTATTAAAGAAAAACTATAAATCGAAAAATCGAAAAATTCTTTAACACAATGGTTAAATAAAGACGTTATAATATGAATCAAATGCAACAAAAGATATATTTATTTAAATTATGTTCTTATTATATTTTAAATAAATAGGGTTGTATTAAATATATATATTATTTTTGGAAGAAAATAGCTTATTTTTAATTTATTGAAAGATTGCAAATGATTCCTAACAAAAAATTAATTCCAAAATTTAAAAGAAAAAAGTTTGATTCATAACAAGAATATGATTTATTTATGTCAAAAAAAAAAAAAAATATGATCATTAGAAGTAAAATTGATGAAAACAACAAATCTGATCATTAGAAGAAAGATTGATGAAAATAATATATCCGATCATTAGAAGGAAAAAACAATGTTATATATGTTGGGAATTAATAGCATTAGAGTTAATTAAAATGTTTTGTTGGATTATTATAGACTTGGGTTAAGGGAAACTGTTATTTTTCCTAGAAAAGCTGACTTTTTTACTTGTATATTTGGCTTTCTCTTGCTCTTGGACTATTATACATGTAAGCTAGTGTTATGTTCATAATCATACATATAATTATGCATATTAGGACAGTAATTAAAATTAAATATGCATGTAGAAGGCTAAATGAAACTCAATTTGTAGCAAAAAGCTAAAATATATTAAGAATAATTATGATGTTTGGATAACTACAATATAATTAATTATCTTAACTCTTAAGTGGCCTGTCTGTACTTCCATGTCCTGATGTATGCTGATAATCGTTTTAAAGTCCAATTGTGTACCATGTTATAGATAAAATTTATATTAGTTTATGTATATTACCTAACACTGTTTTAAAAAGAATAAAAAGATGATGGTAATACGTATTATTCACATTGTTTTAAAACTCGACCCGTTGTGAGACTCTACAAAGTAGTCGTGTCACAAGTCTACCAGTCCAATCAATTGGACCGGTGACGTTAGCAAAGAAAATGATTTTAAAAATTACAAAATAGTCTATTAAATTTTAGTATATTACAAAATGCCCTAAAAAGTATAAGTGAGTCCCTAAAATTTTAATTTAGTTCAAAATGGTCAACTAAATTATAAAATTGTCCCCAAAGTTTTGAAACATTGAAAAAACCCCTATAAAACTATATGTGGTCTCTATAAGTTTGGAATATATCAAAACCCCACTAGAACCTGAACCGGATCGGAGAGGTTGTCGGGTCCTAGTCGAACCAATCGGACCAGCTAGTCTAGTTTGGGTTTTAAAATAGTGATCATTCATACTATTAAATTATGAATTTGAGTAGAGAATGGCATGAATGGAGGGATAGAGTGGCTTGGGTTTCTACTCTTGAACTCTTATTTTATATATATATATATATATATATATATATATATATATATATATATATATATAGTTTTCCATTTATATATATATATATATATATAGTTTTCCATTTTGCCCTTGCACTTTCTATAAAATTTCATCTATGTCCCTTAGTCAATTACAATAATGCTCTCATTTTTATTACATTCTCCATGAAATTCTATCTCTTTTAACTCCCCAATTTTTTCAACTAATTTGAGTGAAAAGACCATTTTACCCTTAATGAAAGTTTAAGGGATTTTCTTCACACTTTTTCTCAAAATAATTTTAACAAAATTCAACTAAGGGCCAACCAACCAAAAATAACAACATGCAAGCTAAAATGAGAACAAATCAATAAACATTCAATAAATACAATAATAATTTAACTATATACCTCCAGTGGGGCGTTACATATATATATATATATATATATATATGTATATATATATATATAATGTAAAAGTCAAAAGAGATATTGAAAAATATTAATAGCAGTGTAGGACAAAAACCTAAGTTTAAGCTTTTAGATTTGCTTAATTTTTTTCCCATGTTGTTTGGTTAAAAGATTGATTTTTTTTAAATTTTTTTTTAAGATTTTGATAATAGGTATAAAAATATAAAATTAAATATGTGGTTTATTTAGGCTCACTGCTAGTCCTATGTGTAACAAACATGAAATTCCATGTTCAAAAAGTTTAGTAATTTTCAGTCCACCCAAAACCAATGCTTGATATGTTTATTTTATTTTATTTTAATCATCAGAGGTGTCTGATTAACTTATATGCATCTCAACTAATCCTCCAAGGTTTTAAAATTATTAATCGGGTAAGAACCTTCATGGCCACCCCTATTACTAGACATGGCAAATGGGTGGGTCAGGTAGGTACGAGTCGGGTAAAAACGGATGCAAGTCAACCAGGTCGAGAATAGAAACAGGTAAAGAAATTGGAAACGCATACCTGATCCTGCGGGTATGGGTGGACCCGCGAGTCACCCTTTTTCCAAATCTTTTTTTTCCCCTTTTTTATTTTATTTTTAATTTTAATTTTTAAAGAGGTGATTGTGATTGTTGGTATGTGAAATAGCATGTAATTTATTCATAAATTTCCTCAAAGGGTAAAGTAGTGGAGGTTTGAGTAATACTACAAATACAATATTTCTCATACAACCTGATATGACAAAAAATGATTAGGTGACAGTTTATTTTTAATTTAAAATCAATCAATTATATTTTTTTATATCAAGTTATATGAGAAATTGTGTATAAAAATATAATAGGTGTAATATTAAATACGGAGGTTTATGTTATAAAAGAGGGAGGGAGTTGTGGTAACTGGAAAAGAAACATAGCAAACGATAGATCGACTTGACCAGGGCTTAATATAATCCACTAATCCAGAGTCTACACCTTTGCCAGAAGAAACCCCCGAAAGCATCAGAAAACGACTTATTGAAGCATCGCAACTACATATATGATGATATATTGCAAAGAGCATGCAGCTCAATCAAATACAAAAGATTTTAGATAGTAAAGTAGCTTTGAGCCAAAGATCAAAGCCGATACAAAAGCAAAATTAAGAACAACATATTACTACAATTTTACGTGACTCTTGACGCTGAAGAAATAGTAGTAATTTTCACCAACTTGGCTGTACTCTTCCATCGTTTTTTGCTACCTCTTGCTTAATCAAAGCATTTGTTTCAGAACTCAAAAGTAAACGTCACTAACTGGGCCTGGTCTCTCCTCCTCAACTTTGTTTACGTCCAGCAACCGTCTTAGAATCATATGTTTTAGTAGAAGAATCATTCTTTTGAGGAGGTTTTGAGGAAGATGAAGGGCTACGTCCACAGGTTTTCTTGGTTTCTTTTCCAACTGAAACGCCTTCTTTTGCAGGAGGTTTTGAGGAAGATGAAGAGCTACGTCCACTGGATTTCTTGATCTCTTCTCCAACTGAACCGCCTCCTTTTGCAGGAGTTTTTGAGGAAGATGAAGAGCTACGTCCACTGGATTTCTTGATCTCTTCTCCAACTGAACCGCCTCGTTTTGCAGGAGGTTTTGAGGAAGATGAAGAGCTACGTCCACAGGATTTCTTGATTTCTTCTCCAACAGAAACGCCTCCTAATGTAGGAGGTTTTGAGGAAGATGAAGAGCTACGTCCACTGGATTTCTTGGTCTCTTCTCCAACTGAACCGCCTCCTAATGCGGGAGGTTTTGAGGAAGATGAAGAGCTACGTCCACAGGGTTTCTTGATTTCTTCTCTAACTGAAACGCCTCCTGGCGAGGACCCTTTTTGAGGATTTCTTCTCTCATCCATTTCACCTCACCAAGAAACTCCTCAATACGACGATTTTGTTTGAATGCATAATACATATTTATGATTATCAAGATACAGAGTACCAGTGATTGAGTCCAAAAATATTGTGAGTCATGGTAACTCAATATAATAAATAATAAATATATACTATTCATAAAATAGATTGGTAAATATATTTCTATAATTTAAGAATGTGATGCGTTCTTATTTGTCTTCTTGCTTTTGCCTTTAATATGGTACATGGATTCAAATAGCTCTTTACTAAAATCGTATGTGTCGTTCCATTTGCGTGGCTGGTTTCGTCATCTTTTGTCCAATGACTCCAATCTCTTCTACCAAACCAACCGCAATATTCCACCGAACCCCTTTCAAAATGGCGTCACTAAACCAGAACAAGGTTTCTGATATGGCTTTTGTGTTGGAGTTGTCGACTACTTCAGCATTAATGGGTAACGGAGACGCACTCGGGGGTCCATGTATAACCGCTGTAGGATTCCTTTTAAGTTATTAATTCCTTTTTGGGTTGGGCTTAGGAATATGAATTCTTGTAAAACTAAGTTTAATCTCTTAAACCTAGTATATAAACATATTTTTCTCTTGTTATGGATGTGAGAACAATTCATTCATTGTAAACGAGAGAGGTGAGGCATATTGCAATAATATTGACTCAGCTGGACGTAACCCACATTGGGTGAACCAGGGTAAATCGCGCGTATTACTTTCTTTGTTTACTGTTTGTTTTGTTTAACTATTATTATTTTGTTCCTGTTGCTTCTCTATTTCGTTCATTTTGGACTTCCATTACTGAAAAATAGCTGTATAATGTTTCCAAATAGACAGTTTCCTTCTAATAATGTGTGTGTCTGTATATATATAGAGAGAGAGAGAGTTTACACATTCCTTGAAGGAAATATATAAAAAAATAACACAAAGTTTACTTTAATTTGTTACATATATATAATACATCCTTAGTCCTTATAATATTTATTGTTTCGATTTAGGGTTCACAAGCAACATTGAGTATCTAGTTAGCAGTTTATTAAAGAAAAACTATAATGAAATAAATCGAAAAATTCTTTAACACAATGGTTAAATAAAGACGTTATAATATGAATCAAATGCAACAAAAGATATATTTATTTAAATTATGTTCTTATTATATTTTAAATAAATAGGGTTGTATCAAATATATATATTATTTTTAGAAGAAAATAGCTTATTTTTAATTCATTAAAAGATTGCAAATGATTCCTAACAAAAATTTAATTCCAAAATTTAAAAGAAAAAAGTTTGATTCATAACAAGAATATGATTTATTTATGTCAAAAAAAAAAAAAAACAAATATGATCATTAGAAGTAAAATTGATGAAAACAACAAATCTGGTCATTAAAAGAAAGATCAATGAAAATGATATATCCGATCATTAGAAGGAAAAAACAATGTTATATATGTTAGGAATTAATAGCATTAGAGTTAATTAAAATGTTTTGTTGGATTATTATAGACTTGGGTTAAGGGCAACTGTTATTTTTCCTAGAAAAGCTGGCTTTTTTACTTGTATATTTGGCTTTCTCTTGCTCTTGGACTATTATACATGTAAGCTAGTGTTATGTTCATAATCATATATATAATTATGCATAGTAGGACAGTAATTAAAATTAAATATGCACGTAGAAGGCTAAATGAAACTCAATTTGTAGCAAAAAGCCAAAATAAATTAAGAATAATTATCTTAACTCTTAAATGGCCTGTCTGTACTTCCATGTCCTGATTTATATTAGTTAAGTATATTACCTAACACTGTTTTAAAAAGAATAAAAAGATCATGGTAATACGTCTTATTCACATTGTTTTAAAACTCGACCCGTTGTGAGACCCTACAAAGTAGTCGTGTCACAAGTCTACCAGTCCGATCAATTGGACCGGTGACGTTAGCAAAGAAAATCTTTTAAAAATTACAAAATAGTCTATTAAATTTTAATATATTACAAAATGCCCCTAAAAATTACAAGGGAGTCCTTAAAATTTTAATTTAGTTCAAAATGCTCAACTAAATTATCAAATTGTCCCCAAAGTTTTGAAACGTTGAAAAAACCCCTATAAAACTATAAAGTAGTCTCTATAAGTTTGAAATATATCAAAAAAACCCCTGAAACCTGAATCGGATTGGAGAGGTTGTTGGGTCCCAATCAGACCAGCCGGTCCAAGCTGGGTTTTAAAATAGTGATCATTCATACTATTAATTTCCTCTTAATTTGGACACATCTATTATGCATGCTAGCTCTTTAATTCGTTCAAAATTTTGTATTAGAACATTGCTATGCATGTTTGATCTATAGAAGAGCAATATTCAAACTTTGTAAGAAATTATGTCTATCTCTTTTATTAATGTCTATACCTTGAATTTGATATACTTCATTAATTAATTAATTATTAATGAAAGAGTTAACAACTTTTTCCCACCCAAATAACGACTTAATGACATTTTTTCACCTGCAAACTTTTAAAATACCATTTTACTACCTAAATTTATATTCCGACAATGAACAAAAAGCAAACTTTGTCCAGGTTATTGGGGCTTTTGAAGAGGAGACGTCGATGAGTCATTTTTAATTCATTGAAAGATTGCAAATGACTCCTAACAAAAATTTAATTCCGAAATTAAAAAAAAAAAAAAAAGTTTGATTCATAAGAAGAATATGATTGATTTATGTCAAAAAACAAATATGATCATTAAAAGTGAAATTGATTAAAACAACAAATCTGATCATTAGAAGAAAGATCGATGAAAATAATATATCCGATCATTAGAAGGAAAAAACAATGTTAAATATGAGAGATATTAACGAATTAGAGTGAAAGACAAAATTAGTAATTTTTTTTTTTTTTTTTTTATAGATAAATGAGAATTTTGCTGAGTACACCCATTCTTTATAGACTTAAATATAATATTGTTTGCTTTTTATCTTATTTATCAATCTAAACTTTTGAATTAAGTAATATTTTAATATTTATAAAATAGATATTTGTTTGAGTTTTAAATATATTAAATACCTAATCATTTTAAAGTTTATAATATAAATTCTTTTTATTCATAAATAATTTTCGAAGTATCTTCATTCTTCACATAAATTTCAGTGGTGAGGTTTAATTTTATGCACATAAAGATCAGTAATCCATATTTATGATAATGAAACAACCAATATATGATTACGAGATCCTTTAAGCTCAAAAAAAGAAAACGATTGAATAATTAACGAATAATGAATTATAAACATTATTAAAATATGAGCTTTGCTAGGATATATTATATTGTGATACTGTAAAACCTGTAAATCACTACAACACTTAATCTCACTTGAATCTAATCAAATTTGCCTGAATTATGAGTACATTATTGAAATATAGGCTTCGTTTGGTTCAAAATTAGGTGTTTTTGGGAAAAGTTTTCTGAAAAAAGTTAAAAAAAAAGTTGAATTGGGTGGGTATTACGATGTAGGATTTATAAATTAATAAAATACCCCCTATATTTGTTTATTTACAGAACACCCCTTATAATAAAATCTTAAAAGTTAACAAAAATACCCCCAACCCAATGTCAAATACGGACAACCGGCCACCACCGCCGGAGGGTGATCGGGTTCACCGTATTGGCGCATGACTGGCTGGATCTTGCCGGTCGTGCGCCGATATGGCATTTGTCGGCCAGATCTGGCCGTATTTTCTCAACGACGACCGTTTGTTGGCTATCGTTATAAACCGTTACGGCCAAAGATCTGGCCTTTTCCGGCCGATCCACCATGGATCGACCTGGTAAAAGGCAGATCGGCACTCTGAGCCGTCGGTCGGTAGTGCGCCATTCTAACAGATTCCGGCCATTTTCTGGCAGTGGTGGCCGGAAGCTGGTAAATATGAATTACTGGGGTGTTTTTGTAATTTTTAAAAAAATATTTAGGGGTATTTAATTAAATTATCAAATTTAAGGGGTTTAAAAAAAGTTGAATAATATTGGGAGTAGTATTCCCAAAAATCAAAGTTTTTGGATATTTTACTGTTTAACTTTTTTTGGAATACTAAAAGTAGTATTCCCAATTGGCAACCAAACAGAGCCATAGGTTTTGTCAAAATGATTATAATGTGATACTGTAAACTCAAACGTAAAACCTATAAATGACCATAACATTTAATAACACTTAGAATCAAATTAAACTGTACGACTTACCGGGTGAGTATATATGTTAGGAATTAATAGCATTAGAGTTAATTAAAATGTTTTGTTGGGAATTTGTTGGATTACTATAGACTAGGGTTAAGGGAAACTGTTATTTTTCCTAGAAAAGCTGACTTTTTTTCTTGTATATTTGGCTTTCCCTTGCTCTTGGACTATTATGCATGTAAGCTATTGTTATGTTCATAATCATACATATAATTATGCATATTAGGACAGTAACTAAAATTAAATATGCATGTAGAAGGCTAAATGAAACTCAATTTGTAGCAAAAAGCTAAAATATATTAAGAATAATTATGATGTTTGGATAACTACAATATAACTAATTATCTTAAGTGGCCTGTCTGTACTTCCATGTCCTGATGTATGTAGAGAATCGTTTTAAATTCCAATTATGTAGCGTGTTATAGATAAAATTTATATTAGTTTAAGTATACTACCTAACACTGTTTTAAAAAGAATAAAAAGATTTAGGAAACGCGTATTATTCACGTTGTTTTAAAACTCGATCCGTTGTGAGACTCTACAAAGTGACCGTGTCACAAGTCTACCATTCCAACCAATTGGGCGGTAATGTCAGCAAAGAAAATAATTTTAAAAATTACAAAATAGTTTATTAAATTTTAGTATATTACAAAATGCCCCTAAAACTTACGAGTGAGTCCCTAAAATTTTAATTTATTTCAAAATGCTCAACTAAATTATGAAATTGTCCCCAAAGTTTTGAAACATTGAAAAAACCCCTATAAAACTATAAAGTAGTCTCTATACGTTTGAAATATATCAAAAACCCCTTAAATCCTGAACCGGATCGGAGAGGTTGTCGGGTCCTAGTTGAACCAGTCAGACCAGCTGGTCCAGTCTGGATTTTAAAACAGTGATCATTCATACTATTAATTTCCTCTTAATTTGGGCACATCTATTATGCATGCTCGCTCTTTAATTCGTTCAAAATTTTGTATTAGAACATTGCTATGCATGTTTGATGTATAGAAGAGCAATATTCAAACTTTGTAAGAAATTATGTCTTATCTCTTTTATCAATGTTTATACCTTGGATTTGATACACTCCAATAATTAATTATTAATGTAAGAGTTAACGAGTTTTTCTCACCCAAATAATGGCTTAATAACACTTTCCCACCTACAGACTTTTAAAATATCATTTTATTACCTAAATTTATAATCTGACAATGAACAAAAAACAGACTCGGTCCAGGCTATTAGAGCTTTTAAAGAGGGGAGGCCGATGAGTCTTTTAGTAGTGAAATATTGGATTTTGGTGATTGAAATTGATCGGAATTTGACTTAGAAGGGGTGGCTACGCAAACTCTAACTGCTCAATTGTCAGCGTTTGCTAGGGTCAGTGGGGGGTTGTTTTGGTAAGTGATGATCAAAGAAGAGAATGATGATAATATGAGATCGCAACGATGTCGGAATCAAAAACGAAATATGAATTTGGATAGTAAAGTGATATTTTAAGAGTCTCTGAATGGAAAAGTGTCATTAGGCTATTATCTGGATGGAAAAAAGTCGTTTACTCTTAATGTAGTGTATATTTTACTTATATACCACTTGCATTAAGAATAATTAAGTCAAAACAATAATTTTTTGTAATTACATCTCTATTAAATTATAACTTCAATAAAATTAATTCGATATTATCATTATAACTATATACAGATTTTATTATATTTGGATGGAGATTAAATGAGTGAGTGACCAAACCCCTTTTGGAGATCAAGAGTGAAACCCTCCTTTCAATGTTAGTTAAACTTCTAATTAGATTTTTTACCCTTGTACTTAAATCTACCAATTTGCATATTTACAACACAATTTATCACAATTTGTTTTTTACACAATAAACTTCTTCACTTTCTCTTTCACCAAACAATTTAAGAATCAAGTTAAAACAATTAACGAATAAATTCAACCAAAACCACCACATTAACAACCCTAAAATTCGACATAATATAATACCCTAACGCAATAATATTATACGTACGAAGTGATATCCCAAAATTACGACCTTAATTAATATATCATCCTATGTGGCGTTTATGTGAAAATGAAAAAGTTAATTGATCCATCAACGCCACAATCACTTTGGATGAGAAATTCGGACTCTCATTTACAATGTATATCATTACTCTAAAGTCTAAACCATATAATAATGAAAAATAATTTCTCAAGATATGACCACAAAAGTTTCTTCTATTCTCTATTACATAATTCTCCAAAAAAGGTTTGTAATTTGTAAAATTTACAGGCCTGGATTCCAAAATTAAGCTAGAGGAAATCAAACACGACCCAAAACAATAAAAATGAATATAAAAAGATAGATCAAAGCAAGCAACAAGGAATTGAAGACCAATTAACCCTTTTGATATGTAACACCAGATCTAGTTCCAAACTAGACATGGTGAAGCACCCATTGCAGTATTTTTTTGAGTTAACTCGGAAAATTAAGATTGAAAGTAAGTGTTGAAACTAGTATCGAACCATATCCTGAAGGCAATCGTAGAAGTGTGAGATCTTAATCTTTTCTTTGCCAGAGAAGATTGCCTCCGCGGATCCGCCGTGCTCTCCTTGAGCGGCCATCTCAATCACCATATACAGCTTCTTGATAGGTATCTAAGAGAAAAAAACAGAGAAAGCAACAATGAGTTCTTTTATTTCCAACTACCGGCAACAGTATTATCATGGCGAAAAGTAAATAATAGTGTGTTCAGAATTGGTGATGTAGTTTTTACAGTAACTTAAATATGTTCACATCAGGACTTGGGACACCAAGCTACCTTCAGAATGCAAGGTACAATTCCAGGACAGAAAAGCTAAGGTTGTGAGCGGTAAGAACTCCGAGAATGATTAGTGTTGTGATCACGAAAAGTATGATATACAAGCTAACATATTCATCAGAGGAAAAAACAATTGAGGTACCATATTTCTAAAGGCAAAGCATGTGAATGACAAGCTGCCCACCATTTTCTTTAACAAAAAACAAGGCAGGTATGAATAGACTCAGAGCTTCAAGATGTGTCCTCTTTCTTCTACCATCACAATTTGGTAGTAATCATTTGATTTCAAACTCCATTTAGTGGACAATTTGTTTTATTTTAAGAACTCAATTACACAGAAATAACTGTAAAAGGCATGCTGGGAGATAAATATATAAAAACTCACGTCATTCAGGGCCTCTGCAGCTGTATCAATATCTTCTTGAGCAAAAACGTTGAGTTGTTTTAACACCTGGAGAGAACAAGAAGAGATTAATTGCAAATTAAATGATTTACTTATAAATATTTTCCTGTTTAAGATCATAATGGCTGCATATGAAGTATTATCAAAATATACTCCCAGAATTCAGACAAACTTGTAGACAACAAAAAAGCACTTGGAAAAAGAAAATCTCTTCTCCTAGACAAATGGGTATCATTAACCTTATGAAAAACTAAAAAAAATACCATCCATACAAGGCCTTTCCTGATATAAGATGCACAAAAAATACAAGATTTCCATGTTTCTATCTCAAAAGAAAAAGAAAAAAAAAAAAATACTAGATTTCCTATATCAAGGCAGGTCATATGTGATAGTGAATACTCAACAGTAAAACATGTGCCAAGACTTGTGTGAACACTTCCATTTATAAAATATTCGACTATGCATGACTTTTTGGGCATCTATAAATTTCAACATATCAGAAACGATTGAATGCACTAAGTTTGAATTTCTCAGCTTGTATGCATGATCATGATAAGATGCAGCAGTTAACAGAACATAAAAGTGCCTTCTGAGGAATGCATTCCAAATTTTACAATGGTTACTTCAGATTCTAAGTTTACCAGAACAACAGAGCATAATAAACCAAGTTTGCAAGTGAATAAGATTCATACAAATACCACGCAGCATTCATAAGCCAGGAATCAACCCAAATCAACAACAGTACAAGAAGCCAGAGGTACAGGGCCTAAACTAATGCCCATGGCTGACTCTCGGTGAAAAGATTACAAAACAGGCATCTTGACTAAGTTACGGATACCAATATACCAAATAATAAGCTTCATGATTTTCCACGTTGTTAAAAAATTACTAGCATTAATGGAGTAAGTAATTCAGACTGGCCGGAGGAAACAAACTAGGAGATCATGAAAACAAGATGATCCAAAAGAAGATGAGTGACAGTAGCAACTATTACCTTCTTCGCATCATCTGTCTTCAAAGTAGGGACATTGTAAGTGACAGAGAAAGCGTCACAAAGGCCAACTGAATCTAAGAAGCTCACTTCACTTGTTGTCCCTATCACCAAAAGCTTTTTACCCTGAAAACAAAGTTCATACAGAATTTAGCTTGGCCTGAATGATAAAACCAAAACATATGCAAAAGAGACAAAAACCAAAAATAAACCTTTGGTGGAAGCCGTTTGAGGAGGACCAACAGCGTTTGAGAAATTATATTTGAAAAACGAGGTCCAATTGCAACATACTCTAGTAACCTGCAAAAGTAAAACACAGGGTATTTATATATAAGTAGATAGCTAAATGAAGGGAAATGCTTAAGATGACAAAACTCAAGACAGTAGGTCATACCTTTCAATGTCATCAAGGATAATAATACTCAAGGGTGATTTGTATGCATCCTCAAAAACCTTTCAAAACATAAAAAATACTATGAAACTTTTCCTTTTTTTCTAATATGACAAATATGATAGCCAAATGAAAATCAATATAGCCCACAGATTAATCACCATTCTCTTCAAGTGTAGCACAAAATAGAAATTCAAGAAAAAAACAAATATTTTCCCTTGCTTTAAAAAAAAAAAAAAAAAAAGTGGAAAAAGGAGGGCCAAAAAATAATCATTCACAAACCTTGACAATCTGTGCACATTTGGTGCTCTCATGAAGACCAATCATTGATTCAGCTGATATCTACCCAATTCAAGGGACGAAAAAAAAAATCAGAATCAGGCTGGAAATTCCAGAAGTAAAAGGATGTCATCTACACATATAGGAGGGGAGCTTACTATCTTCACATATGGAAAATCGCTATCAATGCCAACAGTAGCTGCCAAAGCAGATTTACCACTGTCCATGGAAATTATGATTCAGTATAAGCTGGCAGCAATAGAAAAAAGCAACTAAAAAATTGACCATGCATACCTGCCACTTGGGCCTTCCAAAAGACAAGTAACGAGAGGACTTCCTTTGCTCACTTTAACTTGTTCCACTAGTAGTATAGCCCTTTGATAGATGTGCTTATGGCGATTACCACAGTCCACCATGCCATTAAGTCTAGTATCATGTTACATAGAACAATAATAAACAAGACAGAGAGTTAACAGGCATGTTATTCTGCTACAATCTCAAACAGAAAAAACTAGATTTAATTTAAAGAGCTCTCAAAAATAGAGAAGAGAAAAAGAAAGTGCATCAAGATACAGAATAAATGTTTGGAAATTCTGCAAGCCTCCTTATATTAATCAATCTAATTGTGGCAGACAACTAAACAATAAAGCCAGTTGAAGTGGAATTAGAACTTAGTAAATTATTAAAGACAGCAAGGTAGCCATGAGAGCTAAATTTTATAACATTTAAACAATCAATAGCTGTTTTGGTAAAGCAGATATAAAGACCAATAACTAATGTATTTATAAAATTTCACATTGACATTTAACTATTATAGACATCCTTCATTTCAAATCTTGGCAGCTACTTATCCATTAAAGATGCTTTGGAAATCTTGAAAATAGTCACTAAGAGATTGATAGGAACCCACTCCCAAATTAATAAGAATTGGGTTGGACAGTGGGCCTTTGATAGGAATTGGGCTGGGCAATGGTCATTTTGTGGGCTTGGGTAAAACTCTCCTTGAAAAACCGGCTTGCCAAGGGAGGGTGTCCAAGCCCTTTATAACCCACATGCCAATCATTTTCCCTTCCAATGTGGGATCCTAACAACTACCACGTTTTCACAACCGACATCCACACCGGCCTCTTTACCCCTTGGGTGACTACGTGCATCTCCCTTCCCTTGGGCCTCCATGCCCTTTCTTGGGGTAGCAGCCTGGGCCCAAGGTCAGCCTGCCACATAAGCGATGTCTACGTGGGTGTAGGATCATGCTTTGATACCATTTGATAGGAACCCACTCCCAAATTAATAGGAATTGGGTTGGATTGTGGGCCTTTGATAGGAATTAGGCTGGGCAATGGTCATTTGGTAGGCTTGGGTAGAACTCTCTTTGGAAAACCGGCTTGTCAAGCGAGGATGCCCAAGCCCTTTATAACGCACATGTCTACCCTTTTCCCTTCCAATGTGGGATCCTAACAGAGACAGTTCAAATAGACTTGTATATATGGAGTAGAAATCAAAACCTATGGTCATATGCAAGCATACAAAATTGTAATTCAGATTTCCTAGCAAATTTATTTCTAGCATTCAAATGATGATGCAAATGCAAGCAGAATAGAAACTAAAACGCTTTACGATTGTTGAAAAATTTAACTGTTTGATCTTTAGAAAGAAAAAGAAGAAAATTTTCTCTGTTTGTAGCTAAAAGCATTACCTACAGCGCTCAAGGTCATCAGTGGAGGCCCCAAATGCAGGAACAATTTCATGAAGTGCATTAAGAAAGTCATCCATGGTAACTTTGATACTCTCTTCGTCCACTGGCTTGGTAAGGTCATCCATACTAATTTGTCTATTCAAAGCATAGGATACAGCACTTTTCACAACACCTTCAAGCTCTGCACCACTGAAGTTTTTTGTACGAGCAGCTGTACACACAAAAATGATCACAAACATGAATGTGTAAAACTATATAGAGCCTTCTTTTTTTCTTTTGTTTTTTAAAAGGAAAAGAATACAACTAATTCACATACCAAGTTCTTGAAGGTTCACATCAGGAGAAAGAAATGAATTCTCTTTCATCTTGTTAGTATGAATTTGAAGAATCTGCAGGCGGCCATTTTCATCTGGAAGGCTGATCTCAATTTGAACCTCCAACCGACCAGGCCTATAAATTTCAGGAAAAAGAAAAAAAGGGTTTCAAAGATGTATACTAAAGGAATTTGTTAGTGGATAAATGAACACATGAATGCCTTATTTTTTGTCTTCTTCAACCAATAAAACCTTGCATACTTGAATTCCATTTATTTCATATGCTTGTCATAGAACAAATTACAAATCCTTCTCAAAGTCAATCCATGTTCCGTAGTTACTGTAGCTCAGAAGACTATAACGATTATGGTCAAAACACATCAACTTTACTTTTAATTGCCAGTTGTCACTCATGATTTCCATAATATGAGATAATCTAAAGAGGTAAGAGGCAGTTAAATGCCGCAAGGGGCAGAGAGAGAGAGAGAGAGAGCGAGAGGGAGGAACCTCAAGAGTGCTTCATCCAGCATATCCTTTCTGTTGGTCATTCCAATAAGCAAAACATTATTTAGAGACTCCACACCATCTATCTGCAAAGCAAGTACTTTGTTAGCCATATAACGACATCACTTAGCCTTTGCAATGAAAGAGAAACCCCACAAATGTAAAATGTCAGCAGCCAAAAAAGATTTATATTAATTTTGGAAGAGTCAGAAATTATTTAAACTCCGCACTGACCTTGGTAAGTAGCTGATTGACAATGCTATCATGAACTCCTGTACCATCTCTAGTTGATCCTCTTGACTGAAAATGTCAAAATAAAAGCATGCATCAAGATTATTCTGTTAATAGATAACCTCTCTAATATAAACAAAAAATCTCAAAGCCAATATTAATGTATAAACTTAAGGTTTTATGACAGATCTATTATACCAGCGCTAGGCAGAAATGTAGCTAAAGCCACAAAGTTAATTCTTCAAAGGTCATAGTAAAAAGAAATCAAACCAGAGAATATGTTTCTCATGAAAAAAAATACCCCAATTCACTCAAAAAAACAGGAATTCATTATTCCAGTGGTGATATAAAAAATTTAAATTGGTCTGTGATAAAAATTGGCAAAATAAAGGGATCCCACTGCTAGCTAAGACTACGAGATTATATTCTTCAAACATTGACATTGAAAATTAGTAACAAATTGGTAACTAATAAACATTACAATCCATATAAACAAATTTATCTTAATAACAATCACAAAATTACATTATCATGTACAGATAAAATTCCTAACTTAAATATCTGAAATAACAATAAATTAAGAAAAGGAAAGATAAATGTGGTCAGGGTAAAAGGGTTCCACTGTTATAGACGCTAGTGACACAATCTAAGTGAACATAAGCACCCTAATGAATTCTTGAACTACATATTGGGAAAAAAAGATTTGTAATGTGTAAGAATAGTAACAACAAATAACAATTGCAGCCAAAATAACAATAACAACTATGCTAGATCCTAAGTCTAACAGATCAGTTCTTGCTTTTATTATCAACAATAATTACTTCGAGAACATGAAAGACATCCAAAAACAAATACTAAACATCAGTTGATCCCCAGAATATGTTCAAAAATAAGAAAAAAAATGGTTGACTAAATCCCAGTCAAAGCAACATTTAAACGCAATTAATCATTAAGTAAAAGAATAAATATTTAAATGGCACCAGGTTTGCTAGTACTTATAGGAAGACACTGATACCAACTTTCAATGTACTGGACAAGATAGATAGGTAAAAGTTGCAAATCTCTTACCTTACAAATAGCATCAATTTCATCAAATATTATGACATGCAAATCACTTTGGTCCCCTGAAAAATAAAATGGGAACAAAATCAGCATCATTTAGAAAGACAAGTCTAGAAGTACACAAAGCATGTTAGTTTCCCTTACCACGAGACCTTTGATCATTCTCAGCATCAGCAAAAAGATCCCTAATATTCTTTTCAGTTTCACCAACAAATTTGCTTAGGACTTCAGGACCATTTACAATCTAGTACATCCACAAAAAACATGGGAAAGAAATACAGTCCATCAATTGCTAGAAAAGAATAATCAGTACCTAGCCATAACATATGAGTAACTAGAATTTCATTCCAGATATCACACAATCAATCAACTCTAGAAATTCAAAATAACATATCTTTCATTAAAAGAATTCACTTAGGATCTAATTAGAAGTTTCTCATAATTACAAAAGAAAAGCCCATATACATTCTAATTGTCAAGTTCATTCCAATTTTATTTCTAAATACAATTGTAAACTCATTTACATGCATTGTGAAATATGACGTCAAACACCTCATTTAAACTTAAACACCACAACCGTGTGTTCATACATTTCAAAGGGTTCAAATGGGAGAACCCAAAAACCAAACAAAATTAGGTTTAGGAAATATATAAAGCATCATATGTGAAACAGTTTACTTTCACTCAAATTATTAGTAGGTGAACTAACATATATAATTTACGGGGAAAGAGTAGCAATGAGAAATTCCAACCATAACCAAGAATACTGGCATAAAATCAAAGTGTATTATGCACACATGAGAGCATCTAGTACACCAAAAATAAAGAAACAAACAAACAAAAGGCGTATGACAAAAAATTAGATGATCAACCAGATAGTAATCCTAACACAATAACAACAATGATAGAGCTCAAAGATTTCACTTATTGGCTAGAATGCAGATAAGAACACAAAATTATCGCCACCATTATCACCAGCTAAGGTGTATAAATCATTTCATTAATCTCTGTACATAAATTAAAATAAATAAACAGTATATCCGTGTCCAAACCTTTGGCTCCATTCCATTCAACATTTTTCCAATTTGGCGAGCCATAAGAGTTTTCCCAGTACCGGGAGGCCCATAAAGCAGCATACCCTTTACATGCTTAATACCCAGTCTGGGAAATTAAAAGCTTTCAATTAGGAGCACAGATACATTGATAACCATATTAGGATTTAAATAAGTTGAAGAATAAGATATATTACTTGCTAGTCACATGAGGAGGAAAAACCCTAGAAGCAAATGCTCTTCGAAAGATATCAGCAAATTCTGCACTTAGGCCACCTATACCCAGTGACTGAAGATTAAACTCCTTATGCCTGAAGATGTTGCTACTGGCAGCCTCTCGTTGGTTGACAATCTGCACAGTACAGCACAAGTTAAAGAATGAATCAAGCTACACCAAATTGATCAAATCATAACTTAAATGATCAAACATTTACATTGTCTAAAGATATGAAACATGTAAATAATAGAATACCTTAATTCCACTGGCATTAGATGCTTCAAAGACAATGTAAGTGTCATTGGATATCATCCCTCTTTCAATAGCATTGGATTTTTCTTGACCTTCTATAACTGCTTGATTTACTGTGAAAATGTAATTATTTCCATGATATTCGAATATAACTTTCTGCCCTGCCGTCATAACCTGCAAAGAATTCCTTTAAATCATCTAAAAGACTATATCATACAATAGTATGTTTAGGAGTGCTTTTACTTTTGCTAAAAGTGCTTTCTAATAATCAAATGCAGTGGCTTTATCAAACAACATCCCAAAATATGCTTGAAGTTCTTTTCTAAAAAAGCACTTAAATAATTGTCTTTCCAAAAGACAGTATTGAATAAGAAAAGCACTTTCATATTCAGAAATGCGGCACTTGTAAATGTCTCATAAAAATCTCACCGCTCACAAGTAATTTCTACAAAAACACTCACAATGGCAACCTAAATTACTTTAGTCGATATGTACAAGTTTACCTGGTTACCAAATCTCTTTCTGAGTTGATTAGCCAAAAGAACAGCATCAACCTAACAATGGAAAAAAAAATATACTTCAATTGAAAAAATAATAAAAATAAAAAAAAGAAGTGGCAAAGAAAATAAAGAAAGGAGATTGGTGTGCATACTTGTTCACTTTTAGTACCCTTTTTAACAAATTCCAACTCAACCGATAGCAAAGCAAGATTAAAATCATCTGGTGGGATATATCTAAAACCAAAAAGCCCAAAGAAAAACTTCTATAAAGTTAGAAACTGGTAAATCTAGATACAAAAACATAAACAAAATCAAAATAAAAATAAGAATAAGAATAAGAATTAAAACACAAAATAAATAACCTGTTTAGAGATACTGAGTCACCACTGGAAACTCTAGCTTGGCGACGTTGGATTGAATTCAAGCCAATTTGACCATTGCTTATGCCCGGATGAGAAGTTAACCTCAGTTAAGATCACAAAAGGAAACAAAAACACCCATCTTCCACATTTTTGTAGTAACATTAACAGATTGATACCATGCTAATAGCATGCAACCTTTATCGGCCATTTAAAAACCCCAGGATGGTAACACTGCCGGGCATATGCAATACATTTTGCGTTACTAACACGAATAATCTCAGTGCTATAACCAAAAATCAATGATAATTCTTTTTTTAATATGTAATCAACTATAATTCAAAACTGCCATTTTTTAAAACACACAATGTCATATAAGTAATATCTAACAAGAAAGCAGTAATAAAATATGAATTATGCACAAAACTTTTAACATATAAAACGCTTGATTAGTATATATCACCATTATTGTGTTGTATTCAGTCCGCCAGTCTTACCATGTCAATATCATAATCGTCACCAAGAGTAAAATATTCAATTCGTAACAACAACACCAACTTCACAAAATCTAACAACATAATAAGGTCATACTTCAATGTCCTGCTTGTCACATACATTGGGATACCGTATCAGGTAACATTCAATGTCAACTGGCAACAAATTCATATTACATGTCATGCTACCAAAAGTCATGGGAATCCAGCAACCTTACTGAATTTTTACTCACTTAATACATCAACTGCATTATGGTAACATAGCGATTTCCATATCACGAAAACAAGATTTTTTTTTTTTTTTTTTTTTAACTATTCAATTCTACCACAGCTATGCCACAACAGTACAGTAACACAACATTGCCGGTCCTGGTAACATTATTATGCTAGCAAGTGATCCCGGTAACGTTAATGGGGGCATAAATTTGGCGGGCCGGCTGATCTATTAATGCTAGGCACACAAATTTTCAGAAAAAATAAAATAAAAAGTAAAACAGCGTTGATCATGTATCTTAACAATTCCCTCGTGATAAATCTACCAACAAATAGCCCTCTAGATCCCGGTAACTTACTGTGTCCACCACGCAGGTTTAACAAAACAAACCAAATCGAAAAAGAACTAGAATTTATAAAAAGGATATGCAAGAGAGAGAACGAAGGTGTCGCTGGCGACGGAGGCGAGGAAGAGATTGGAGTTGGGGACGCGGAAGCTCTGGAGATCGGAGGCGGAGCAATAGGCGAAGTTGGTGAGGACGAGATCTGAGCCCGGCGTGTTGACCGCGTGCATCGTCACGGTCGCGGATTGGGAACCGAAGCGGCTCGCCATTGATTCGGATTCCGAATCTCCGATCAAGAATTTGAGATGATCTTCAGAGACGATTTGATGAATGAAAGAGGGGAAAATTTTCGGTGCCCAAATGACAGTTTTAAAAATAAATTGGAAAAATGGGAATGTGTTTGTTTACTTCTGCGTTAAGGCTTTGGGTTTTAAGTGAAGATTTTTAAATGTTATGGGCTGTTTATTTTGGGTCGGATGAATTTAGAATGATGGATTTGTTTGAAATATTACAAGGGTTTTGGGTTGGATTGTAAATTTGAAATGATTTATCCAACGGATATTTTGATTACTAAATTTGAAATGATTTATCCAACGGATAATTTTCAAATCCTAAAATACAATTTAAAAATTCAAAGTTTTGTATCAATATTAATTAAAAAGGGTTTCCAAAATCTAAAATATAATTAAAAATTAAATTGTTACCTCAATTTTTTTAATACATGGCATGCATTCCATATAATATATTGCTCAAAAAAATAATAATTTAGAACTTTCTTGTTTGTTGCTCTTCTAAGAAAAATGTTTCTCATGCTCTTTTATGATAATAATGGGTGCGTTTGGTGTAGTATTTTGGATATGATTTTGGGGATAGTATTGAGATATTAGATAGGGGAGTATTACGAGATAAATTTTAAAAATTTATGAAAAAACCCTTAGGTTTACTAATTTAATTAAAGACCCTAATTTATAAAATAACAAAAACACCCCTACCACTGCAGGTGCGATTGTTCCTACCACCATTGCCGGAATCTATCAGAAAAAATTTCCGAATTCGGCCATAGGACAGATCGGATGGCCTTTTCCTACGGCGGATCCACCACGTATCTGGCGGAAAGGGCATGGGCCGATCTGACTTTGTTATGGTCTTCGGCAGTAGGAAAGGCCAAAACAACGGCCAAAGATGTGGCCGTTGTTTTCGGATCAACTGGCGGACTGATCGGCCTTCCACGGATCGCCAGGAAAAGGCTGATTTGTGAAATTCCAGCCATTTATGGTGAATTTAGGCGTTATCTGATTAGGCTATCACCAGACGGTGGTTCTTGGAATCGACAAGATGAGGGTTGATGGGGGTATTTTTGTTAATTTTTAAACTTTTTTCAGGGGGTATTTAGTAAAATTAATAACCTTATGGGGTCTAAAAGTAATTAAAAAATAGTGAATATTTCTGGAATAATGTGCCAAACATTATTTGGTGAATAAGATTGGGAATGTGGATAAAAATAGGGAGCCAAACGTACCCAATAATACTAATATTCTGAAACCCGACCCAGAGTGTCACCCAACTAAGGAGCTGGGTCCCGGGTTAACCGATTAAATCGACGATCTGATCGGTGATCCAGAAAGTTTAAAATCTAGCAAACAAACCTTTAAAACATTGTTAGTCACTATAGGTTTGTAATTTAGCAAATACACCCCTGCAACAGTTAGGTTTTCGTTTTTTCAACTAATTTTGGCAACCAGGATTCAATTTATCACCATCACTTGAACCACCGACCTCCACTACACAAAACCCCTCTAACCCTGGCACTTAGTAACTCCCCATTCACCAGCCATGACTCGTGTATACCTTGATTTTCCGACCATATTTAAGCTGATTCCGACGTCTAAAATTCAATCTAACACAAACCTTTTAACCACCAGCCACCATTCTACAAAACCCTTCTAGCATCGACACTTGGTAGTCCCTCGTTCGCTAGAGATCAAATTAGGGATTTTGGAAATAGTTGCAAGTGGTAAGTGGTAACACGACTTGTAGAAAACCCCAGGTCTTGGTCTGATTGGTTAAATAGGACGGGTCGAGCTAGGTTCAAAACAGAAAATAATACAATCTCGATTTTGCTTATATGTGTACATAAAAATAGAAAAACAAGAGAGGTTTAACATTATTTATATTAAAACAAAATATTATAATTATATTAAAATAAAAAACTCTTATAACATTTACTTGTTACCGAAGCAATTATAATTTAGTATGCACTGAAGCATCCAAAGAAATACTTAATCTTATTTTTATTAAAATAAAATATTATAATTGTGTTTAAATAAAACTCTTTTTTAAGTTCAGCCATCACGAGCCAATCATAATTCGCCATACAATAAAAAAAATCACATCTAAGTATAATTAAATTCAACAAAATTATTTTTCACGATAATCCAAATTCCAACCCATATTTAATGGTGGGTAGTTACAATAATCACCTTAATCCAACCCATATTTAATGGTGGGTAGTTACAATAATCACCTTAATCCAACCCATATTTAATGGTAGGTAGTTACAACAATCACCTTAATCTTTCAAAAGATTAACCGAAACGAAAAGATTTTAGAAATACACAGAGACGTCACCGTTCTGTTATTTTGTCAACTGTTAATTAACGGTTCATCGAACATATAACGGTTTCTCATATTGTACAAATCTGTCTTTTCAAAAACACCCCGCAAATATTATTAAATTAAAAAACCCTTCCATCAGAGAGTAGTTCGTTAAAACCAAAACGCAAAGCTTAAGCCCCTACTCCACCAATGGCAACTTCCAGGCTCTTACTATCACATCTCCGTCGCTGCACTTGCTCTCCATCTCACGCGCCGCCGCTCTATCACCTCCTCCATGCGACACCACAACCACTGCCAGAGCCGTCACAGTCGTCCTACTTCCGGCGCTCGCCGGTGAGCTCTCGATTCTTCCACCCCGGTTCAGTAGACGACGATTCGCTCACTGAATCCGTGACTTACTCGGTGCCGGTCCCGGCGGATATTGTTAACTTCGGTGAGGGAGTGATTGGCGGGGGTGAAGAGTTGATTCTTCCTGTTCGAACTCTGATTTCGGTGATTGATGCTTATCATAATCTGTCCGGCTTGCCTTGGTAAAGCTATATCCGAAATTTTTCACAAAGCTCTATAAAATTTTAACTTTATGATAGATAGGAACTTTGAAACTTCTTTTCTCTCTCTCTCTCTCTCTCTCTCTTTTTTAAATTCTTTTGTATCTTCCTTGGCAGAGTGAACGAAATTCACCCTTTTGAGATTTTATTTTTTTAATTAGTTGGTGTATAATGAGTTTTCAGGTGGGTAATTATAGCTACTTCGACTTTGGCGTTCAGACTTGCGGTGCTTCCTATAGTTGTTTTGCAACTTAAGAAGATGCAAAAGATAGGAGAGTTATTTCCTAAATGTGAGTCTTCTTTGTTGTTTTACTTGAAATTTTTTGTAGCTCAAGTTACGTCCATTCTTTGGAATTTTAGTCAATACCGATTTGCTAGAGAATAAAAAAATTCACACACATGTAATAGTGTAAATTCTGTTTTGCTAGTTCTTTATTAAAGGTGTGATATCATATAGCGACGGGGTGAACCAAAAAGGATATTTGGATTAGGATATGTAAAATCTTATTGCTTTGTAGAATTTATAAGTTATGCTGGGATAGCTGGCTTGTTGATAAT
Organism: Pistacia atlantica; assembly: GCA_026229545.1. NCBI lineage: Eukaryota > Viridiplantae > Streptophyta > Magnoliopsida > Sapindales > Anacardiaceae > Pistacia > Pistacia atlantica. The sequence continues at coordinate 23,631,096 of CM047909.1, read as the reverse complement.
TATGAGAGGTTGTCAAGCTACATGAACTGTTAACAAATTAAGTTTAATCGGCATTTGTTACCAGCTTGAGTGTAGATTGTGGAAGAATATTGTTGATTTTTTGTATTTGCTTCACCTTGACAGGCATGTTGTGTCGTCCGTAAAGCCTGTATTTGATGTATAGACTCCTGACCATGACATATTTTTTATGTTTGTTAAAAAGTTAGGAGTAGGTTTGGGGTCAACGATTAAACAGAGAAGAGAGGGACGATTTCTTCCTTGAATTGAAGATTCCTTTCAAATATTCATCTATCTGATGCTCAATGTTTTTTCACTGTCTTTTGCACTGTCAAGACTAGTAAGGGCATTGGTGTTCACAATGGGCCATGTACCAGTACAAGATCCTGTTTCTATTTGAAATACATTCTAATTTTGAGGCTGCAGTATTTGTTATTGAACGTCTGATATGTGGAGATATTTATTTTTGTTTTCCTGTATAGAGTTATGAAATTCAGACTTGCTTTAGAGGTCGAGAGTCGTATGTAATTTTGATCTATTCATTTTTTTCATTCACAGTTAGATACTAGATCAGTCTTATGGAATTCTTGCAGGGTGCTTTCATTGTAGTTCATATTTAATTTGCAATGAATTTTTGTTTGACTCACACATGCATTTCTCATAGTGCCTCCTCCATTCCCACCACCTCTGTCAGGAAGGAGTTTCATTGATCAAATTTCACTTTTTCGGAGGGAAAGAAAAGCAACCGGGTGCCCCTCATTTCTGTGGTTCTTTGCCTCCTTGTCAATTCAGGTGAGACAGTTACCTATATTGTGTAAATAACTTTACCTTTCTTCTCCCCTATCACTATTATTCTTTTCTTCACCTTTCTTTGTTTCTAAATTCTTTTGGTATTTTGATCTACTTGTCTTCTGTCCTTTAGACTGAAACTTAAAAGCAATAGTAGCCTAGTATATAGTTTGGTTGAATAAATTTCTGTACTTATTTATTTTGTTGTGTTTTGTTCAATTTTTCAGGTCCCATGTTTTCTCTTAGGTGTGACCAGTATTCGGAGAATGTCACTGGATGGTCATCCAGGGTTTGATTCTGTAAGGCACTAACATGCTTAAATTTTTGAATGGATACAAAAATATCTCTATTAATGGTAACTATAGTATATATCATCTTCATCTTTTCATAGATCAAAATTATTGAGGGTTACCTGTCCTGTTATTACTTTCTTTTGGATCACAAATGACTTGATATATTTCTGAACCATACAATTTGGCCTTGCTTGTTGCAACATGTAGCATAAATTTTCAAAATGATAACATATGACAATTACACATCTTATTTCTACAGTTATTGTTGGTTCTCATCTTATTAGTTTACACTGAATGAAAACAGTTTACAATTCTTAATTTGGTTACCAAGATCTCTGTTTGATCTATAACATTCTCACCAATGAAAGTACTCAGTTTGCTTTTAATTTCCCCTGCATGTGTCTCATAGTTTTGTTGAATGGGTGATGTTATTTTGCTAAAGTAGCATGGAATGTATGATGCTTTGTCCATGGATTTTATTGCAGGGTGGGACTTTGTGGTTCCAGGATTTGACTGAATTTCCCCATGGTCTTTTAGGCCCCATCTTTCCAATACTGATAGCTGGTCTCCACTACACTAATGTTCAGGTATTTGACTCTGTCTATCAATGATTAAAGTTTTCAAATTGGGTTGTCAGTTATTATTATCCTTCATCTTCCTGGGTATAGTTGTGTTGTAGAACATCCCTCAATCCCTATTAAGTTGAGTCTCCTAATTTTTTTTTTTTTTTTTTTTGGAGGGAGGAGTAAGATTTTTTGGGAAATTTTGAATTAATATTAATATATTATGAGAAAATATTGCTGGTCATTATTACAGTATGTGCTGACTTTTGTTTAATATATTTAACAGCTTTCTTTTACGAAATCTTCACTTGGAAAACAAGAAGGCCCACTTGGCTTATTGGCAAAAGTGAGTTGAGAACAGTTTTGTTTTGGTTTCCTTACTGCTAGATTATTAGATTTCAAATTTTGTACTGTCCAGGTTTTAGTTCACATTAATTGTGAGAATAATAATGGTATATAATTTACCCTGTAATTTTTACACCATATTTAATACAAATTATTGGAATTATCTTCCTTATTGCAGTATTACAAGATGTATTTGGATGTCTTGACGCTGCCTTTATTTTTTATCGGCTATTGTATTCCTCAGGTAAATATTCTTCCTTCATCTCTACTTGGAATTATGCTCCATGACTCAAATCAGATTTCTCTTTTAGCTTACCTTTTTGGAAACTTTTTTTAGTTTATTCAGATCCACAATGAAATATATTCTTGTTCTTGTATTTGTACACCCGTTGTTGAGTTATTATTAATCTCAAAATTTAAGCTCATAGGATAGGTTACGTAATTGCATATTTGATTTTAAAGACTATTAAAAATAAGTGGGGTTCCTATATGTTACTCCCCCGGCTGAATGGGCAAAAGTCTTTACATAAATACCGATAATGTCAATGGCCTATTGAATTTTCAGAACACTGCTATCTAGTTCATTTTATTTTCTTCTTCTAATTGCTGGTCTCAGAAAGGCTATTATTTGACAGGGAAGTTCCCCTGACACTGTGCGGGGTAGAATCAATAATTTGTTTGCTTTGATTTGCAGGGTAGTCTGGTTTATTGGGTTACTAATAGCACATTTAGTATGATTCAGGTAGTTATTGCCATTTTATTTCTTGGAAAGAACTTGTTCATTTGTGTGAAATGTTGTAGTTGGTTTACTGTGTGAAATCTTAATCAACTTTGCAGCAATTATCCCTCAAACATCCTGCTGTTCGCGCAAAGTTGGGGTTACCGGACAAGGATGCTCCATCAGCATTGGAAAAATCTGAAGAAACGGATAGTCTTGAAAAACATTTGGTTTCCCCTGCAAAGCAACGCCTAATATCTGTCAAGGACCTAACCCCTAAAGAACTGGTAGCTGTAAGTGACTAACCTCGGAACCTCACCTACAATTTGAATGTTAGGATTGTGTTACATGTTGCCTTACATCTTTATTGTTTGGATTCTGGACAGCTTTCAGTCAAACACTTGTCAAAAGGACAGAAAGAAAGAGCAATTTCTTTTTTGCAGTAATTTTCTCTTTTATGCCGCTTTCCTTCCCTCCGCATTCTGAAGTTTTATTTTATTAAAACATCGAATAATAGCTGTTGCACTAAGTGGTTAACATTTGATGACAGACTGGCGCTTGATAAGGATCCTGATTACATAAATGCTTTGATAGTTATGGGGCAGACTCAACTGCAGAAAGGACTGCTAGCGGAGGCTGTTGAATATTTGGAGCGTGCTATCTCCAAGGTCCGTCTAGTTTAAATTAATTATCTTATATTTTTTAACATTCAGATGTTCAGTATATAAAGTAGGATTTATATAGGCGGGAAGCATGATTCATGGTAATTACAGAATTTTAAATAAAAGCATTTTATTATGTTGGAAAGAGCATGTGAAACCTTCATACATTGTGCTTTAGTCACACCCACATTTATCCTTGCTTTTGATTCTTTCTATTTTTGAAAGTATTTTTTCTTGCTCATATCAATGTCATTAACTAAAAGCTGTTTCTTTGACATCCCATCAGCTCTTCGTCTCCAGCCAGCCCACAGAAGTTGAAAATATTGATCTTCTAATTGTTGCTTCTCAGTGGGCTGGTGTTGCCTATGTAAGACAGGTAAAACTCAGTGATTCTTTTGGTATTCTACTCACTACTCCGAAACATATTATTCTCAAAACTATGCTACGATTTGAGTTCAATTTTAGGACCCAGCCATGGGCCGCTGTAAACTTTTTGAGCTGGGTCAGCAGGCTTAAAAATATAACTACTCGATGAAAAAGGGCATTCATTTTTTTTAAATTTGTTTCCATTTTCTTCTGTATGTTACAGGGGAAAATGGCCGAAGGAATTGTACACCTGGAAAGAATTGCAAATTTGGAAGAGCCAGAGGAAAAAAGTTCCAAAGCCCATTATTATGATGGATTGGTATTGCTTTCAAGGTATGAATTTACACAATCATTTCTCAGGTGTTTTTACTTATAACCTGGTAATCACTCATCTCACAATTGATCAATATCGTCATTACAATTTATGTCTATTGTTTGGACATTAACTACTGGGTTTTTCAGTGCTTTATATAATGTAGGTCGCAAGGCCGAAGCTGTAAAGCATCTGCGTTTAGCTGCTGCTTATAATCCCGAGTATAATGAACTACTGCAACAATGTGAAAACGCCGACGACGATTTTACAAGTGATCTTAGCAGCAGCAGGAGAGGAGATTACTAATTTGTAAAGTGCACAAGACGATGTTGTAAAGTCATCTGCTCGAGGCCACCTACACAACATATTCATATCCCATAAGTTTCCAGACTATCAAGATCGTAGATTCCTGCAATAATTTCCCGTCTTGATTGTTCAACTCATGATGAACATTTCGGGGAGGTTTTGCTATAATAAGAGAATATTAGTCAAATTATTTCATTTCTCAGTTTGTTTATTGAATTGTACTATAGATTGAAATAAGTTTTGACTAGTGCTTTGTATAGCTGATAGTGCTACTGCGGCACTCCAAATTTTGGATAGATTAAAATTATTAGAATTGTTTCATTTTTTGACTTCAAAAGAAGAGAGAGGAACTATTTTATAAGAATAATAATTTAGAATTGGGACGTTATGTTTTGTAATGAACTCCCTTCAAAATTATGATTTCCCCTTAAGCTTTTGCTCAATTTTGATTATCTGCCCTAATATTTTACTTTAATTATTATTGGCCTTTCTCAGATTTTGCTAAGGTATTGGTAACCACTGCTCATGTTAGGTTTGGCAAAAATACTTGATGGGATCGGTTGCTCGGAAAAACCCAGTCCCACTAGACAACGGATCCTCGAAAAATTTTAGGGTTGGTGGGAAAAGATGTCCCTAGAACTGAAGGCAAGGATTACCAGTGCAAATGAAAACCTATTAAAACTCAGTTTTGACTAAAAGTATCAAACGTATTAAGCAAATCATAATTAATTATGGAGGGTTTTTATGTTCAGGAAGGGTGTTAGATGCCCCTTAGGATGTGTATTAGGTGGAACAAATGAGCCAGGTTAGGCAGGTCAATCCTAACTCGGCTCGCAATAAAGAGGATTCAACCCAAACCGCCCAATAGGTGGGCGGGGTTGAACCAACCCGCATGCAACCCCCGGACGGGCCGGATTGATATAAGGCAACCCAATGGCCTACGGGTTGCTATTTTGGCTTTTCTGGAGCTGAATCCGCCAACCCGCGGGTTGGTTGTTGCAACAACGGCCAACCCAACAAAAAAAAAATTAATTAATTTTTTTTTCAAATTCCCTTTTTACCCTCAAAATATAGCCGTTTTATAGTAGTTGGAGGGGTCTTTTTTGTCATTTTTTTTCCCATTTTTTTTTATAAATTGGCCCTAAATTCTCATATTTTCTTACAACTCTAATTCTCTTATTCTCTCATTTTCTCTAATCTCTATTGAAATCTCTCAATTATTCTCTTTGTTATCAATTTGCTCTTATTTTAATTTTTATTAGTTTTTGCAATTTTCAATTCATATTTTCAATTCTCCTTCTCTAGTTTTTTATTTCTTCTACATCAATTTTTTTTTCAACTACAATTGATAGATATTTCACTCCCATCAATTTCAATGATGAAGGAAACTACTATCTTAATCCTAGTACCACTGAATTTACTAACATAAATGTAGGAGGAGATTCAAATAGTCTCGCATTCCCCATCTCAGAATCCAATATACCTCAAAATATGCCCTTGATTCCTCCCCATGCCAGTGGTTCTGGAAGTCGTCTTCGTAATCGTCGTCCTCATTCAACTTCATCTCAAGCTGAAGCGGGTTCATCAACTGCTGTCGAAGGTGGCTACTGACATACATCAGACGTTTGGGCGCATTTCGATAAGTTTTACGAGGTAGAAAATGGAGTTCAAGTGAAGAAAGCAAGATGCAAGTATTGTGAAAATGTTTATAAAGCTTATTCAGGTAATGGTACTAGTACTTTAAAAAAGCATGCTAATAAACATATTGCTCAACATGGAAATAGAGAAGCTAATCAAACTCAAATAACTAATATAAGTACTACTTGACATTATAATTTTGATGTATATAGGGAACAATTAGCTTTATATATTGTTGTAACTAATCAACCTATTAATATGGATGAAGATAAATATTTTGAAAGATTTATTAAAAGTTCATTTTTTCCAGGACTTAAAAGTTATTTTAAAACTGCAACTAGAAATGATTTAATAAAATTGTTTGGGAAAATGAAATTAGAATTAAAAAATAAAATACATAGTTGTCATATTAATGTGGCTCTAACTGCCGATATTTTGAGTGGTAAAGCTAAATAAGATTATATTTGTGTAACTAGTCATTATTTTGATAACGAATGTAAATTAAATAAATCTTTATTAGGATTTAGATTAATGGATGTGGATCATAGTGGTCGACAAATTTATAATAAAATTGTTAAAGTTTTAGAAGATTATGATATTATTAATAAAGTGATAAGTTTAACTTTAGATAATACAAGTTCTAATAGTAAAGCTGTAGATTTTTTTCAAATTAATTATCCTTTATATAATAATTTGAAGTTTTTTTACCAACGTTGTGTATGTTATATTATTGATTTAATTGTGAAAAGTGGTATGAAAACAATTAAAGAAAATATTGATAGAATTGGAGAATCTTTAGCTTGGATTATTAGTAGTAATAAAAGAAATGCTGAATTTCAAGATGCTTGTATAAAATCAAATATATCTCCTAGAACTTTTGCACTAGACATACCTGTTAGATGAAATAATACTTATTTAATGTTTGATTCATGTTTACCTTATACTAATATAATTAATTATTTTGTAGCAAATAATAGAGGTCCTCATTATTTGGTAGAAACTGATTGGCATATAGCTAAAATATTTCATTCCTTTCTTAAAATTTTTTACCAATCCACTTTACAACTTTCTGGTGTGTATTATCCTACTAGTCTATTGATAATACATACAATTATAAAAATTTCTGAGTTATTTATAAAAAACAAAAACAATAAAATTTTAAAGGCAATGGAATTTTTTTTTTTTTATAAAAATATTAGCAACCCATTCCTTTTCTTTATTGTTTATGTGCTATATTTGATCCTAGAATTAAATTAGCAGGTCTAGAAAATGATTTTGACAATTTATGTGAAAATTTACAAACCGAAGTATATGGCAATCAAATAGGAGAGGTCACAAATTCTCTTGCAGATGTATATTTCTAATATGAAAACAGGTATGGAAACCCGCAAAGAAGCGAAACATCCAAGGAAGTTGCATCAGAGGAAACAAATGAAGACTTCTACTCTTGGAATGCTCTGAATAGACCGAAGAGGACCCGAATATGAAGCACAACCTCCTCTTCAGAAGCACCACCACCAACACCAACAACTAATATATTGTCCTCCATGTAGTTAGAGAGTAATGAACTTTAGCAATATTTAGCAACCCTCGAAATATTACCAGTAGATCCACAACAAAGACCTAACATTAATGTCTTAGAATATTGGAAAGCTAGAAAATGTATTTTTCTAGTATTATCAAGACTTGCCTTGGATGTTTTCTCTGTTCCTGTCTCAACCGTCTCATCCGAACAAACATTTAGTGTAAGTGGAAGAATTTTAAATGAAATGAGGGCTAAACTTTCTCCAAAAATGATTGAAGTCCTCACATGTCTTCAAGATTGAGAACGGTCGAGCCATCAAGATCAATACGAGGTTGTCGACGATACTTTAATAGAATCATTTCAATTTTGTAATGTAGATGATACGGATGAGGGAGGTCCTAGTCAACCACCCCCAAATTAGTTGTTTTGTAAATTGTAACTAGTAAATTAATTGTCAATTATTACACTTTTTTTTTTTTTTACCAAGTTTTTGTCCCATTGGGTTTTTCTTGGTGAGGTTTTTAACGAGGTAGTAATTGTTGTAATTTCTTATTTTATTTTTTGATAAATGAATAAATCTAATTTTTTTTATATTACAACTTTATTATATTAAAATTGAATTAATATTTGAAATGTTAACAAAAAAAAATTAATTTAATTTAATTATTGATATTTGAAAAGTTAACTAAAAAGAATTACATTTATTTATTTATAAATTATTAATTATTCATTTGAAAAGTTAACTAAACAAATAAAACAAAATTAAATAAAAATAAAAAAAATGGGCTAACCTGGCCCGGCCCACAGCCTAACCCGGCGGGTTAGGGTTGGAGGGCCTGGCTGAGCAAGCCAATTTCCAAGAAATGGCGGGCCTAACCCGACCTGCCTTTGTTGGCAGGTCGGGCCTAATTCAATGACCCGTTGCGGGCCGGGCGGGTCAATTTTCCACCATTATATATTACTTTGAAGATTATTGGGAAATTTTATATTAATATGTTTGGTAAGTGTGGAATAAATTGGTGGGACAAATAATTAATTTATTTGGTTGAGAGGAATAATAGATTATCTGGAGAAGCTTTTACTAAATTGTCATTCCTTCTTAATAATAATAATATTATTATTATTATAATTCAGAGTATTACTTTTAACCCCTAACATTTGATAATTTAATAAAACACCCCATCACAATAAGAGTTTAAAATTTAACAAAATAACCCCAATCAGGATGGGCATGTTCCCTGCCTCGAACGAGGTGGGGATTCCCCGAATTGATCGGGGAACATGGCGGGCCCAGGCCCAAAAGCAATGCCCCAATGGCAAGTCGAGCTAGGGACAGAGTTAGTCTCATCCTCGCCCCAGCCTTGAATTGGAATTTGAATGGCATCAATGTCAATGAGAGTACCCACCTCACTAATTTCAACAATAGCAATTCCTCAAAAACCTTTCACGACAATACTCACAAGAGTTTATTTAAATCCCAACTTTAAAAACATTTAAAAAAAAAAAAAAAAGCTATTAGGATTGAATGAGAATGAATATTTTGTTCCTCAATGGTTTAAAACTCATCATTTACATTTAGTTTTTTTTTTTTTTTTTTTAAGTGATCGTGATTGTAAGGGTCAGCTTACGCACAACTCGACTAATCCCTTGGAGCCTGAAGTTAAGGATCAACTAAACTCCCAATTGCTAATGCCTTGGGCCTGAAGTTAAGGATCGAGTTCAACTAAATTCTCAGTTGCTAATCTTTTCTTTAAATCCCAACTTTAAAAACATTAAAAAAAACTACTAGGATTGAATGAGAATGAACATTTTGTTCACTAATGGTTTATTTTGATGTAATGGTTTAAAACTCATCATTCCCATTCAATTTTTTTGGTGGCCGAGATAGCTTATGCGCAATGCGACTAATCCCCAAGGGCCTAAATCCAAGGATCGACTAAACCCTCGATTACTAATCCCCTAAGGCCTGAAGTTAAGGATTGAGTTCTGATCTCCCGTGGCCTAAAGTTAAGTATCAAGTAAACTCTCGATGTGCATCCCCTATTAGCAACTGAGGGAATCAAACTCAAGACCTCTTAAGTAATATACCCAAGAGTCCTAATTGATCACCCGACCATCCAAGAGTGGTTATTTCAATTCAATTATTATATAATTGAGAATTGTGTAATTTCATTGTTGGTAGACTTAGTGATATTAATTATTTTAAGAGATGATATAATAATAAAAATTCTTCTTAGATTTTTAAAATAACAAAAACCCTTCCGATGGATTATTAGTCAATTGTTAAAATTTATACTACTACAGGTTAGTAAATATTACCCAAATTATTCTATTTGAAGTTTCAGCATCAATCATAATCATGTATTTTATTCAAGTAAAACTCAGATCAACATAGAATTATATTTGCTTTTGTTGAAGTGAAGCCATTAAAACGTTGTCGCATATGCTTAGATTGAATAAGTTGTGCGCTGCCGTTTCAATAAAGCTTGGGATAATGCTGATCGTTGATGGAAACAAGTGATCCAATGGCTGAGATTTACCCTTCAAGTCAACATTAAAGCAGCCCCAAAAAAAGTGCAGCGAAATACATCAGTCTTCTTCTCTTCGTTTCAAAAACAGAGTGCTCTCAAAATTTCCAGTTTTTCGGTCCAAAAATCAGTGTAGCTTCAATGAGTGAGTGATTAGTTCTTAGTCATTCTGTGAGGGTTGTTTGTTCTCTCAAAGATTAGAGATACCAGGAAGAGTTTTCTCTAGATTAGGAGTTACAAAGTGAGTTTTTGGTTGTGATTGAGTGACTTTGTTCTTGTAATTGTAAGTTCTTGATTAATTAGTGCAGTGAGCCCCAAATATTCTGGAGCTCAACGTGGATGTAGTCTATCCAATCTTGGATAGGTGAACCACAGTAAAAATCTTGTGTTTGTTTTTGATTGTGTTATTGTGTGGATTGTTGTTAGGTTGTGTGAGTGATTGATATTGGAGATTGACTATTAGGTTTGAATCTTTACAGTGGTATCAGAGCTAGAATTTCTAGGGTTCTTCGTTCTTTCTTCGATCTGCAGGTTTCTTGAAATCTAGGGTTCATTAAAAATTGGGGGTTTTTCGATTGATCAGTCTCTTAGTACTCTAAGGTTCCTAGATCTGAAATTCAAGGTGTGAATCGTCCAATTAGGTGGGTTTCTTGAAATCTAGGGTTCGTTGAAATTTGGGGGTTTTTTGTCTAACTGTCCTGTTGTACTCTAGAGTCTTTAATCTTGTCAAACCGAGTTATCAATTCTCTAAAATTAGAGATCAATTTCGATTTCTAAGGCCTATCGGGTAAATTCTTGGTATCCTTACCAAAACTCTCACAATGTCCACCACACGGATGGAGATTACACAATATGACGGCAAAATCGACTTCAATAGCTGGAAAAAGAAGATGAAAGCATTGCTTTCCCACAACAAGGTAGCTATTGCACTGGAAAAGGACGCGGAGAAATGGCCAGAAGAAAAATTAAAGAAGAAGGCTGAAATAGATGAGGAAGCGTATAATCTGATCGTGATGAACCTCTCCGATAATGTTCTAAGGAAGGTAGACAGCCTGGAGACTCCTCTTGCACTATGAAGGTAAACTCGAAACACTATATTCTTTGCAATCTGTACCAAATCTTGCTTTTTTAAAGGGTGCTTTGTTCTCATATAAAATGGACAGTACTAAGTCTATTGATGATAATCTAGATGAATTCCTTAAAATGACTCTAATATTGAAAGGTATAGATCAGGAATTAGGGAACACTAGTCTAGCTATGATATTGTTAAACTCAATAACTGAAGAGTATCAAGTAGTTAAAAATGCTTTGCAGTATACTGGTACAGTACCTAGTTTGGATCTAATTACAGTTGGTTTAAAAGCTAGGGAATTAGAGCTGAAAATCCAAAAACGAAATGGTAATACTCTGTTTGTAAAGGGTAAAATTGAGTCTGGTCAACCTAGTAAAGGTACTCAGCATAACCCTAGTTATAAGAATAAGAAGAAGGGAAAGGGAAATAATAAGCCTAAAGGAGAAACAAGAAAATGTTTTTATTGTAACAAAACAGGCCACTTAAAGCAAATTGCTTTGAGTGGATTAAAAAACAGAAACAGGGAAACATAGAGAGTAATTTAGCCTCAACCAAACATGTCATTGAAGAGTCTGAAGTTCTTACAGTATCTAAGTCGGATCTGTATGCAGTTAGGGTATTAGACTCAGGGATGTTCTTTTCACATGAGTCCAAATAGAAAATGGTTTCAGGGATTATGAAGCATGTGAGAATGAGGCTGTTTTCATGGGTAACAACAATGCAGTAAAGTGAAAGGGATGGGTAGTATAACCTTAAAGTGAATGATGGGAAGCTAATTAAATTGACTAAGGTTAGGTTTATCCACGAACTCAAAAGGAATCGATCTCCTTAGGAACTCTAGGCAGTGCTTTGTTGTTATAAGGCTGAACATGGTTGTCTAAATGTGTAGAGAAATAACAACCTTATCCTGAAAGGTGTTAAAATGAACGGGCTTTATATTCTCTGTGGTAACTTTTATTCTGACTGTTTCAATTCTGCTCTTGTTTCTACTAACCTTTCTGTGACAGAGAAGTAGCACCTCAGAATAGGCCACATGAGTCAGAAGGGGATGAATATCCTCAACCAACAAGGATTGTTTGGTAAGGACACTACAACTACTCTTGATTTCTGTGAGACTTGCGTGTTGGGTAAACAACACAGGGTGAGTTTCACAAAAGGAACTCACCTTGCCTCAAACTGTTTGGAATACCTCCATTCAGATCTGTGGGGGCCTGAAAAGGTCAGGTCCCATGGGGGAAATTGTTATTTCATGTCTATAGTAGATGATTTTAGTAGGAAAGTGTGGATTTACCTTTTGAAATCTAAAGATGAGGCATTAACTAAGTTTAAGAGCTGGAAGTTGTTAGTGGAGAATCAAATAGATAAAAGGGTCAAGGCATTAAGAACTGATAATGGCCTAGAATTTTTGTAATGCTGAATTTGATCAATTCTGTAGTGACCAAGGAATTCTTAGGCATAGGACTGTTAGAATGACTCTTTAGCAAAATGGTGTTGCTGAGAGGATGAACAGGACCTTATTAGAGAAGATTAGATGCCTCCTATTTACTTGAGGATTACCAAAAACCTTTTGGGGAGAAGCTTTGACTACTGCAGCCTACTTAGTGAATAGGAGCCCCTCAAGTGCAATAGAATTTAAGTACCCTGAAGAGAAATGGTCAGGGAGGATGCCAACCTTGAGCCATTTGAGAGTGTTTGGGTGTGCTGCCTATGCACACACAAGTGAAGGCAAGTTAGAACCTAGATCTATTAGGTGTGTTTTCTTGGGATACCAAGAAGGTACCAAGGGGTATAGGCTGTGGAATAGAGAGTCACCAGGGATAAAAATCATAATTAGTAGAGATGTGATCTTTAATGAAAATGTCTTTCCATGCAAATCTACTAACAGTGATGCAGGTACCTCTAGTAACAATGAAGAAAATTCTAGCCTAACAGATGTTACTTCAATTGAGGTGGAGCCAACAATACAACAACCTGATCTGCCACATTCTGAGACTGAATTTGAACCTAAAACTACTCCAGAACTTGCTGAACCTGCCCAAGAAGCTGAAGATGTAACTGGAGAGATTGAGGAACCTCAACAACTTGACTTGCAACAATACCAATTAGCAAGGGATAGAACCAGGAGGGATATTAGACCACCTGCAAGATATTCTTATGCAGATTTGGTATACACTACTTTGCTTGCAGTTACTGAAGTTCAGCGGATGGAACTTGATACGTTTGAAGAAGCAATGAGGTCTAACGACAAAGACAAATTGTGGGCTGCCATGAAAGAAGAGATGCACTCACTTAAGGTAAATGAAACATGGTCTTTGGTCCCTAAAACCCAAGATCATAAACTAATACAGTGTAGGTGGCTGTTTAAACTTAAAGATGGTATGTTTGCGCATGATCCTCCTAGGTATAAAGCTAGATTAGTAGCTAAGGGTTATACCCAAAGAGAAGGCATAGATTTTAAGGAGATTTTCTCGCCGGTAGTTAAGTACAAAACCATCAGAATTATGCTATCTTTAGTTGCTCATCAGGACTTAGAATTAGAGCAATTAGATGTAAAAACAGCATTTTTGCATGGTAACTTAGAAGAGGAGATTTTCATGTGCCAACCTCCTGGTTTTGTAGATAAAAATCTGCCCAATCATGTATGTTCTCTGCATAAGTCTTTGTATGGTCTAAAACAGTCACCTAGGCAGTGGTATAAAAGGTTTGATTCATTTATAGTAGGTGTTGGTTTTATGAGGAGTAAGTATGATAGTTGTTTCTATTTTGCATTGAGTGATAACATGCCAATTTATCTATTGTTGTATGTTGATGATATGCTACTTATTAGCAAATCTAAGTCTAGGATAGATGATTTAAAACAAAAACTCAGTTCTGAATTTGATATGAAAGACTTAGGTGTTGCTAAGAAAATACTAGGGATGGTAATAAATAGAAACAGAGCAGGTTGTGAACTTAAAATTTAGTAGCAGTCATACTTACAGAAATTGGTTGCTAAATTTGGGATGTCTGACTCAAAAATGGTATCTATGCCTTTAGCTAATCACTTTACGTTAAGTAAATCTCAAAGCCCCAAGTCTGATTCTGAGTTAATTAAAATGGAAAATGTACCTTATTCTAATGCAATAGGTTCAGTTATGTATGCTATGATTAGTACTAGACCAGACCTGTCATTTGCTATTTCTTTGCTTAGTAGGTTTATGTCTAATCCTAGAACTGAACATTGGTATGCATTAAAATGGTTGTTGAGATATATCAATAGTACATCACATGTTGGTTTGGAATATTGTAAGAGAGGTAATGCACTTGATCTTGTGGGGTATGTAGATTCTAATTTTGCAGGAGACAGGGATACTAGGAAGTCAACTACCTCTTATTTCTTCACTTTTGGTGGAAATTGTGTGAGTTGGAAGTCTCAGCTACAACCAATTGTAGCACTATCCACAACTGAGGCAGAATATGTAGCAGTGGCAGATGTGTTTAAGGAACCTTTGTGGCTTCAAGGAATTCGGTCGGAAGTAGAACTAATGGATGGTGTAGTGACAATATATTATGACAGCCAAAGTACAATACACTTGAGTAAAAATCCTGTCTACCATGAGAGAACCAAGCACGTGGATGTTCGATTCCATTTTGTCAGAGACTTGGTAGCACGGGGAGTGATTAATCTGAAAAAGGTGGCGACTGAAGACAATCCAGTAGATTTAGGTACCAAAGTTGTTACTACTGCCAAGTTCAAGCATTGCTTGGACTTGTTGTTTATAAAATAGGCAGTAGTAACTGAGCTATGAAGGAATATGTAATGGGTTAGCTGCACTAATGAGATTCTGGAACTGATGGTAGTGTTTAAGGGCTTCAAGGTGGAGATTGTTGAAGTGAAGCCATTAAAACGTTGTCGCATATGCTTAGATTGAATAAGTTGTGCGCTGTCGTTTCAATAAAGCTTGGGATAATGCTGATCGTTGATGGAAACAAGTGATCCAATGGCTGAGATTTACCCTTCAAGTCAACATTAAAGCAGCCCCAAAAAAAGTGCAGCGAAATACATCAGTCTTCTTCTCTTCGTTTCAAAAACAGAGTGCTCTCAAAATTTCCAGTTTTTCAGCCCAAAAATCAGTGTAGCTTCAGTGAGTGAGTGATTAGTTCTTAGTCATTCTGTGAGGGTGTTTGTTCTCTCAAAGATTAGATATACCAGGAAGAGTTTTCTCTAGATTAGGAGTTACAAAGTGAGTTTTTGGTTGTGATTGAGTGACTTTGTTCTTGTAATTGTAAGTTCTTGATTAATTAGTGCAGTGAGCCCCAAATATTCTGGAGCTCAACGTGGATGTAGTCTATCCAATCTTGGATAGGTGAACCACGGTAAAAATCTTGTGTTTGTTTTTTATTGTGTTATTGTGTGGATTGTTGTTAGGTTGTGTGAGTGATTGATATTGGAGATTGATTATTAGGCTTGAATCTTTACAGTTTTCAATATCTAATTTTCTTGCAGATAATTATTTTAAAGTTTCCAGCTGGTTTCATCGCAAGTTGTGGGAAATTAAATTGGTAGGGTAGGGTAGGGTAACATCGTAGTTTATTATTTCCATTGATTAAATTCCGATTATAGCTTTAGTCATTATAGTCAAAAGTTTTGACATTGATGGGCCACCGATGCCCAATAAAGCTACGGACACTAGGGTTTTTACACCGAAAATATATACTGGTCTACGTGTCCCTTGACTCACATCAATAATTTAGACGCGTGATTAAACAATAAATATTTTTCTAGTGAACAGCCGTCCATCAAATATGGACGGCCGTTCACTTACATGGATTCAAGTAAAATAGAATAAAAAATTCTTATAAAAATTAAGGACGACCGTCCCTTCATTTTGGACGGGCATCCGCAAATACAAGACGCCCGTCCATTTTACGGACGTCAGTCCAAACTTAATTTGGTTTAAAAAATAAAATAAAAAATTTGAACACCCATCCATAAATTGTAGACAGGAGTCCTTAAGTTTGGACGGGATGGGAGTCCCTTAAGTTATGGACACCCGTCCATTATGTATGGAAGACAGTCCACACTTAAGGGACGGTCGACCCTTATGTAAACAGCAAATGGACAAATCTTGTCTGCTTGATCCGACTTCATTCTCTCAGGCAGAAAGGTGAGAAATTTCTCCGTTTCTAAACTACAAATTTAAATAGATAATTTGCGATCCTGATTGCATGCATTATCGTCTGATATTGGTGAGAAGAGAAAGTAGCAGGATTAGAGCCTTTATCTCCATCTTCGTCTCCGTTAATATCGTCTTCATCGGAACCAGAGCCACTATTATCTTTATTGCCATTCTCTTATGTCTTCTTCATCGAATCATCCTCCAAGAAAAACTCTTCTTTTCTCTCTCTATCCCGATCACCCATTAATAATCATGCGTATAAACACCAAATCAAGTAATAAAAAATCACCCAACCAGTATTATATTCAAAGGTTAGACTGAAAAGCAGGACGCAATAATTTTTGGGAATCAGAGAATTGTGATTCTGTGATTTTGTGTTTTGCAGGTTTACCAGAGAATCGAGTGGGTGAGAAAGGAGGTCCAGAACCATCCTTGCTGTTGGCAGCAATTCCAAGCTTGATGACTAGGAAAAGTTGAGATGCTTGGTATGTTTCATTAAATTTATAATCCTAGGACTTATTTAATCAATTTGCATTAACTCACATTACAAAACAATACTTGTGTAGTTTTAATTACAGAGAGTAATAATGGGAGAAAGGGAAGGCGGCTTGAGTTCAAGTGACCTAGCGGTGGTGGTGAGACTCCATTAGAGAATATTGTAGTCCTTATAAATGGTGACAATACAGCAGTTGCCGTTTCTGAGAATAAAAAAAAAGTCGCTTGAATATATCGTGAATGGAGAAAGCTTCAAGAATCAGAATGAGGTGATCCGGACGAAGATAGAGAGCCAGCAATGCTTCGTGAGGTTAAAGAAAACAGTGGTTGCTATGATCCTCTGGTGGTTTCAATCGGTCCTTACTACTTTGGAAATCCCAGGCTTGAGTTAATGCAGAAGCACAAACTCACATTGGGGCGCCAATATGTAAATGAGGACTTGAAGTTGCTGGAAGAGTTGTATCAGAAGGTCAAGCGCGTGGCGGAAGCTGCAAAGCGATGCTACTGCGCAGCACCGTCGCCAAGTTCAAGCAATAGGAGTTATGAGATGATGTTTCTTGATGCCTGCTTACTCCTCCAGTTCATCTACTGCATTGTAAGAGAAGAACGAGAGGCTTTGAAGATGCATGCAATCAGGATGGCAAATTATCTATTTAAATTTGTAGTTTAGAAACAGAGAAATTTCTCACCTTTCTGCCTGAGAGAATGATGCCGAATCAAACAGTCAAGATTTGTCCATTTGTTGTTTACATAAGGGACGGCCATCCCTTAAGTATGGACTGCCGTCCATACATAATGGACAGGCGTCCATTAGTTACGGATGCCCGTCCCAAATTTTTTATTTTATTTTTTAAACCAAATTAAGTTTGGACAATCGTCCATTCCTTACGGACGCCCGTCCAAACTTAATGGATGGGCGTCCCATATTTGCGGACGCCCATCGAAAATGAAGGAACGACCATCCACAACTTATGAACGGCCGTCCTTAATTTTTATAAGAATTTTTTATTCTATTTTACTGATGGATGGGCGTCCTTTAAAAGGGGACGCCTGTCCGTAGTAAATGGACCCCCATCTAGCAACGCGAAGCAAGCTGCTGGCGAGCGGATGGCTCGAGTCGGGACTGATTAAGCGGCTCGGTTCTTACGATAAGCAGTCGGCTGCTAGGAGGCACGACATTGACAACGAGCCGAGTTCGAGCCATACACGGCTCAGCTCGTTAGGCTCGAAATAGCAGGGGGTTTTTTGAGAATTTTTGAACTATTTGGATTTAATGACAATAATGCAATACAAGTTTTAAAAATAACAAAATGGCCCCCGTTATTAAAATCCCCAAATCGTGAAAAATCCGTCAGCAGTAGAACCCTTGCCGTAAAATTTGAATCAAACTTCTCTCAAAGTAATGATTTTCGGCCAGATCTTGTTCATCTTCGTCAGCTTCGTGGGATCTTCGTGGGATATTGTTCATCTTCATCGGACCTTCAGCAGCCGTTGGATCGTCGTCTGATCGTCGTTGTATCTTTGTCTAAACTTTGTCTTCTTCATACGAGCTTCGTCAAATCTAAATCTTCTTCGTCGGATTTGAATCTTCTTCGCCAGATCTGAATTTTCTTCGTCGATTCATCATCATCTTCGTGGGATTTTCGTCGGACTTTAATCGGTGAGTAGGGGGTTTCTTCGTCAGATCTGAATTTTTTTTTTCTGGGTATGAGTGACATACGTGATATCTAGAGCAAGGACTTTTTTTTCCTTTTTGTGGGAGCTGAAATAATTAAGGTTTTGTTGTTTTTGAATGCAGGTTGTGCTAATTGAGAGCCAAAAGTATAGTGTGTGTTGGACTTGAGAGTGCTTTGGGAACTGCCAGAAGTGCTTTTAAATGTTCAAAAGTGGCTTTGGGTTAATTTTGTGGAGCTGGGTTTGAAATTGATTTTGAAGGAAGTGTTTTTTTTAGTAGAAGTGCTTAAGTGTACCTTTCTTAAAATGTTTATTAAGTGTCTTTTTAAAACTCACTTTACTCTTTAAGAGCTGTTTGTTGCCACGAGATAAATAAAGAATTATCTAGTGCTTCTCCCAAAAGCACTTTTCTAAAAGCATTTTTATTGGTTTCAGCTAGACACTATGGTAGAGCTTACAGCTTTTAGCTTTTAACTATTTGACAACATTTTCCAGAGGCACTTCCCAAACTCCCCATGATTATCTGGCAAAATTGTGGCTCTTTGTAGTTGATGTTTCACTACTTTCTTATTTTGAATTGCCTTTAAAAAAAGATTTCACTCGGTTAATTTCTGAAATTTGAGTTGTGTTGCAAAAGGGCAAAAGCATATTGGAGATTATACTGCCGTCCGGAATGGTTTCTTGAAGAGAATGTTGGGTTTGAATTTATGATTTGCATTTATTTGAATTTCAGACAATCAAACGCCCAGTTGCTGCTCAGCAATTTTTTTTTTTTTAAAATTGAATAACAAAAAAAAAAACACAATTATTTGGAGATGTCTCACGAGCCGGCTCGAACTCGGCTTGATAATCCAGCTCGAGAGTCGGCTCGAAATATGCCAAACTCATTACCGAGCCGAGCCGAGTCACATAATTTATGGCTCGGCTCGGCTCGGTCTCGGCTCATTTAGTCTTCCTCTCTCACTAGCCGAGCTCGTTAAGCCAAAAACTCGGCTCGGCTCGGCTCGATAGCACTCCTACCCCCGTCCATATAATATGGACGGGAGTCCATGTAAGTGAATGGCCGTCCATATTTGATGGATGGTCGTTCACTAGAAAAATACTTATTGTTTAATCATGCGTCTGAATTATTGGTGTGAGTTAAGAGACATATACACTGGTACATATTTTCAGTGCAAAAATCCAAGTGTCCATAGCTTCCAGCTTTACCATCCTGAAACTGACTTGAAAGTTCATCATATTCACATTTAATTCAACAAAAACTGGAAAGAAAGGTGGAAAAAACAACACTTAAATAAAGTGAAAAAAGAAAGGGTCAGGTATGGGAAATTTCCTGGCTCTTCGCGGAAACTTCACTCATGAAATGGTCAGCACTTTAAGCTTTCCTAGAGTTGACTGCACTAGTGTTATTATATATTTAATGGTGTAAATGGCAGACAAGAAGTGATCAAAAAATAATTCTTTATATTATTATTATATATTTAATTATGTAAATGGCAGACAAGAAGTAATATATATTTGCTTCTTGTCCTTTTGTGCTTTTCTTTCTTCTTATCATTCCACACCCCACACCACTCAAATCATTCAGCATTCCCAGCAGATTTCAACGGTAGCAATTCCTTGAAACCTTCCACCACAATACCCACGAGAATTTCTTTAAATCCCAACTGTAAACACATTAAAAAAAAAAAACCTATTAGGATTGAATGAGAATGAATATTTGGTTCCCTGATGGTTTATTTTGATGTGATGGTTTAAAACTCATCATTTCCTTTCAATTTTTTTTTAATGAAAAGGAGTGTCTAAGACAACTTGCGTGCCACTCGACTAATCCTCCGAAGCCTAAAGTTAAAGATTGACTAAAATCCTAGTTGCTAATCCCCTAAGGCTTGAAGTTAAGGATTGAGTTCGACTAACTCATTGTTGCTAATCTCATGTGGCCTGAAGTTAAGGATTAAGTAAACTCTCAATAACCACCCTTATTAACAATCGAGGGAATTAAATTCAAGACCTCTTGAGTAATACATCAAAGAGTTCTAATTGACCCCTTGGTCACCCAGTGTGGTTATTTCCATTTAATTTTTTATTATATAATTCAAAATTATGTAATTTCATTGTTGATAGACTTAATGATATTAATTCTTTTATGATATGATATAATAATAAAAGATCCTCTTAGATTTTTAAAATAACAAAAACCTTTCCGATGAATTATTAGCAAACTATTAAAATTTATACTATTATGGGTTAGTAAATATTATCAAATTGATCTGTTTATTTTAACATTTGCTTTTGATAGAATCATTCATTTCCAAGACGCATTATATAATATAGACCTTCCTTCTTCATACCATTTAATTTTCGTTGCTTTATGCTGCAACCTTTTTCTTTTCTTATTTCATATAAATATTACTTCTTTTTATGCTTAAATTCCGATTCGAGCTTTATTCATTATAGTCAAAACTGACTTTGAAAGTCCATCATATTCACATTCAATCCAACAAAAACTGCAAAAGAAGTGGAAAAAACAACACTTCCATAAAGTGGAAAAAGAAATGGTCAAGTATGGGAAACTTCACTCATGAAATGTCAGCACTTTAAGCTTTCTTATAGCGGATTGCACTAGT